>UFQX01000218.1:0-115873 GCA_900497675.1 Arapaima gigas
AGTCAAACCAGAAGTCACACGTAACAATATAACAAAGTCAAATACACATAGCAAAGAGCAATCAAACGAGAAAGCCAAAAAGCCAGAAAGCCATCTTTGGGGGGGGGTCACAGTGCTTCTTATAAAGGGGTAAGCCCGCCCCCAGGTCATCGGTTGGCACATTCCAATAGGTTGATTGATGATTGACAGATGGAGCAAACCACCTGTGACACAGAACAGAAGAAACAGGGGGAAAAACAGAAAAACAACCGCCAAACAACCGGAGCAACACAGACACGTAACAGTGGGAAACGGGGAAAACAATGCATTCCCAGCCTATCTGAAAGCCGCTAAAATAATTTTCACAAATATCATTAAAACACTGCAAAACATCTATATGACTATTAATCCATTACTTCGGCATAATATGAACACCTATATGAACACTTTCTGAGGTCATTGTAGCACACGGGGGGGGGTAGTGTAAGTGTGTGAATGATAGATCTGCCACATTTTCACTTCTATCTTATGTAAGTTTATAGCCTCCTTACATTCTTTTTTTAAATTTTGTATAAATTTTTCTACCTTTTACAGCCCCATTTTGTTGGACTACACTATACTTATGAGATTAAAATTATGACGCTGCACATACGTGTTAAAACAGCAACGATGACACAGGAAGCCAACGGGAAAACAGCTGATGGTACATTTGTAATGTTCTGCCACCATGTAATGTTTGCACTTTGCATGAAATAAAAGACTTTCAGGATGCGTATAGAAGCATGTGGTCTTTACTTAGCCAGCACCACAATATAGTGTGCACCACACTCTAGGAATTATAGGCACCACAGTCATTCATAAATATTACACACTAGCACTATGTAACTGTTCAGGTTTTCTTTAACACACTTCAGATAAATTTTCTTATACTGATTCAAAAGCCAAAAGCCATTATGCCAAAATTTTTGATACGGAGTGTGTATAAATCAAAGAAGGCCTGTATTTTTATCCGTTGTTCATGTTATCTGCAGGGTTCTCTTGTAGTCAGTAGTATCTGCCAGAAGAACGTCTGTTTATTTCCTGGCAGATGACAGATTTGTGGATTGATGACTTGGTGCCTTAATGATGTACCTTCGACTTGTGCATTTTCAGCTCGAACTGTAGATTGGTTCCCATTTTCATGGAAAATTTCCTCTAAAAATTTAATTTCGCGTCTCCTAGCACACCACACAGTTAGCTAACATTTCCCAGGTTTACTGAAAAAGCCCTAAAGTGCTTCTTAATGCTGATGTCTCCTACTCTGCAGTCTTTCTGAAGGACGGTTGAGGGAGTGTCGCTCCAGTTGTCTGCAGCCTCCGTGATTGATCACTCCATGGAATGAGCTGAAGTCTGTCCCTGTCTGATGATTCATGGCTTCGTGGCACAGCAAAAGCTGGTCCAAAACAAGGTAAGATGGTGTGAGGAGGTCTGCTTGATGTTCATGCACTGGCCCACAAGCTGAGGGGTCTTGGTGGTCTTTGCATCAGTCAACTTTGGTAGCTACATAGCCTCAAGGGGGTCCAACAAACAATGCAGGTGATTGTCTCTGGAATCCTTAACCACACCCCCCCCCAACTGCCCCACATCCCAAAGGGAGGAATCAAAGCGAATAAAAGCAGTTTGCATACGAATGAACCCCACACACCAAGAGACTGGCGTCTGTCCAAGGTCAAAGTCTAGATTATGTCTCCGTAGAGAGGCATCTTGAATATGAAATGGAGGGTGAGAGAAGCCAGCAGCTAAAAAGAAAGGATTTGGCTAGTTATTTTACATCTGATTTTATGGATTTCATTCCAGCCTTCAAGGCAATTTTTTTTCATGTGAACATGTTCATGTATTAAACATTGCATTGCCATTTAATACCTCGCAGTTTCACGCTGGAAACTCAGAGGTGAACTGCACTGAAGCTGTGGGCAGTTAGAAAAAAGCTGTCGCTGCCTTTGCAACTAGTGGATCGCAATGGTGCAAATGGTTTTTGGCCATACGCTGAAACACGAAACAGAAATAAAATGTCAAATAATCACGACACATTGCGATAGGATTTGCTTTGAAATTTATCGTGGACTTTTTCTGAAATTTGTTTTGCAATACAGCAGCTCTGTCCGTCGAAGACGACGACATATTACACA
Organism: Arapaima gigas; assembly: GCA_900497675.1. Lineage (NCBI taxonomy): Eukaryota > Metazoa > Chordata > Actinopteri > Osteoglossiformes > Osteoglossidae > Arapaima > Arapaima gigas. The sequence goes on from UFQX01000218.1 coordinate 2,148, forward strand.
TCACGGTTTAAAAAAAAAAAAGGATTTTAAAAAAGTGCAATGAATATATTTCACTCACTAGTTCAGACAGACCAGTGGTTCAGCACTCACTGATGTTCCCAGTTATCACACTCAGACTCAGGTGTTCCCAGAAGCAATGTCCTCTTGTAGATGACGGTTGCTGGGTAACACAGGGTTATAACGTCACAATTTTCCAGATTTTTTTGCTTGATTCACAATTGGTGACTGATCACGCTTTATGCAAAAATATGTTGCAAGAAAGTAGTTGAGGCGAAAGTGCATTAAATGAGCAGGCTATGTGGTGTACTTTGTGATGCACTGACAAGATTTATGAGACGTCCCACCTATGGAAAACAGTTTGCAACATGGCTTCCTGCCTTGCTGAAGGCCAGTGTCACAGCTAATGAGCCAGTAGGAAGAGACCTGGACCAGAAATAGAAAGCTCAAGCAGAGATTATATATCGTGGCTTTTAGCTCTTCTCTGACTGGGGAACAGCTCAGGTCCAGATGGGAGATAAACTTTTAGTTACAGTTGATTCCCGGTAAGAGTGCAGGCGGGAAGGGGCTCCTAAATCAGGAGAATGAATGAATAATCACCTATCTCTATCTGTATCGCCATGGAAACATTAATCTGGAGCTCTCACATTACCTTATCTCCCTGCTCCATTACACACAGGCACCAAACGTGACTTCTTAATCTCTTCTTCCAGGGCCGTCTGCTGCTCTCGCTCAAATGCCCGGCTGAGATGTTCCCAACAGGGACTGTTTGTGGGTCTTAGCGAGCTGCTGAGGGAAAAAGATCTGGAGCGCCGCTGCTCTGAATATCTTAAAACAGATAAAAACCTATTTCATGCTACGGTGCTTAGTCGCTGGCCCCCTGTGCAACAAGCCTTCTCGTCTGTAAGGAAAAAAACTGAAAGCATTTATAACATAATCATTACAGTACAACTGGTACTGTATACTTTTGATCTTTTTTAACTGTTGGAGAATGATATGTTAGCAAGGTACCGCACAGTAAACTGTCGAAGCAATTCGGATGAGTCAACACTTGTATCAAAACCGTTATTTCAGGAGAGCTCCATCTGAGTGTCCCTCCAAGCAATGCACGGTGGCCTCCTTATAACCAACTTGCTGTAGGTAAGGTTACAAAGTGGACATTAACCAGGCCGTGGTAGTTAAACAGTCTGCAGAGAAGTACTGACAAGCAGTTTACTCAGACAAGATGAAGTGCAGGATGTGCATAAACTGAGGGGGGATAATAGGGTGCAAATGTTAATCGTGAAGGAATGTCTTAGGCATGCAACTTGAATGTGTGTTGAGAAGTACAGGTAGATTCTTATGTACCATCAGGGAGGTTTCTGATTGGTCCCAAATTCATTCTGCAGCCTGAGAATGACCTCAAACACCCAATCTCAGTCGTACAGAACTATCTTGAGCAAAAAGAAGGAATCCTGCAACAGATGGTATGGACCCCACAGAGTCCTGATCTCAACATGATCAAGTCAGACATGCAGAGACAGTCAAAGTCTGCAGAAGAACTGTGGCCAGTTCCTCAAAATGTTTGGAAGAACCTACCAACCTCTACCTTAAACTGCATGCAAGTTTGCATAAGAGAATTGATGCTGTTTTAAAGGCAAAGGGTGGTCCCACCAAATATTGATCTGACTGAGGTTTTTTTGTCTGCTGCACTTTTTAGAAGGTTTATTGATTAATAAGTATTCATGGCATTATTTTTGGAACCATCCTCACTTTATAGCATTTTTCCCACAGGTGCCTTTTGCTATAAAGACTTTTGCACAGCACTGTATAAGGCCACCTCAGACCTAAATGTGGTCTTTTACCAGATCTAGAAGTAAACAGTGCTGATGGTAGCATACAAATAACATTTAAGTATTACGCATGTTATACGGAACAGAAGGGAAAGCTGAGCGTTTGTATTGTTGTGTTGTTTGTGCACCATGTGGAAATTTAGCCAACTAGCTTAACCGACTGGAATGAACGAGTCTTTCCTGCAGAACACAGGTTCTCCATTTTGATGCAGAGCCTCACGCAACTTGATGTGTTGACAGCACACTGGCAACATGGTGAACCTGAATGAAATAAATGATGTTATTAGTCTTGTGGTTTACAGAAACGACAAAATCACCGACCCATGTCAGACATTTCAGAGTCATATGTTTCTACACAAGTGGTGTAGTGGTTGGAAGTGTCACCTTGCAGATGAAGGGCGAGGTTTCAAATCCCTGCTGCTGCTACAATAACCTGAAGCAAGATACCATGAACTGATACAGAACAGGTTGAATAAATGGGTAAATCATTGCAAGCATCTTAATATACAAACACGGCAAGTTATTCTGCAAAAAGGCGTCGGCTAAATGAACAACATGTAATATCGTGCTGACAAACACTAGTATGTGTTGTAGACATTGGTGCTAAACCAATGCATTCGCAGGTTAATGCAGTGATGAAACAGGATGATATCAGAACCGAGTTGGAGCGCGAATGCCATTGATTCATTGCCGAAATCGAGGTAACGGATGATTTGCTCTCAGAGACGTCTGGCTTGCGACACGTTTAAAAAACACTCTTCCTTAATCTCCGTGTAAACACCTTCACAATGCTGCCCCTGTGTAACTGACTAAGTAGCAGGCGTCTGAGTGCAGCTCACGCTTGCAGATTGCCCATTAATCCACCCCTAAGCTTCTCCCTCGCTGTGCAAATGTGATGTTCACACACGCGCCATGAATTGAATGACTCCAGTTATGCCTGGGATGCATTATAAAGCCCATTCCATTTAACTGATTTGATTAATTTCACTATGCAAATGAGACAGTGGCCCAGACATTATTTTCTGCATTAGAAATTGTTTCACTGGGGCTCCTTGTCATCGCTGGTCCGGCTCTTGTCGCATATAACACAGTAGATGTCTGAAGGTTTGGGTTATGAAGTCGCCTGAATGCTGTTCATGAGGTCACAGGAACGTTGCACAAAGTGACATGTACGTTTGATGAGGAATTTTGTTGGATTGGTACCCAGCGGCCAAATTTTAATCCAGCAAGTAGCTGAGATTGCTTGTAACCTCAAGGTTATCAGGTAGAAACCAAGACAGGACTCTGACGTAGAAACCTTGAGTAATGTGCTTAAACCGAGCTGCTCCAATAAAACATCCGGCTTCAGGAAGGAAGGCCACTTTGAATGTAATATTATCCCTGGATCATCTAAACAAAAAAATAATTTTACATCCAGGACAGCAATTAATCTTTACACTCACTCTTACTCCTTATTCTCTCTTGTCCCATTAAATGATAGTCTGCATATGCAGAGTAGTATTAATTTTTCACATCTTTTTAAAAAGAACTGAAGAATCAAACAGCTTCATAAAAAGTAAAAAAAATTACTTATGAGTAAAATTATGAAATGATAACGCTGTATTATTAGGATGCAAATTAATTTCCATTTTAATTAAATTGCATATGAAATTAAGAAAAGTTATTAATGAGGCGGACCTAGAGAGCGCGTGTAGCATTAGACGGCATTCTAAGTTGCACTGTTATCGCCTTGGTGATGTGCGGGTGTTCCGTCGTTCGAGAAGTCAAAAGACCCTATGAAAGAGAGATGACGAAATGAGGCAGAATTCCAAACATGGCTCATATTAAAGTACGAAGCATCACCACCACCAAGAGGTAACCGCTCAAAAGCCACTGGAGACAGAGTGCTCTAACAGCATGCCATGTTTCACAGCTCAGGCAGGCAAAGATCTCAAGCGGTCATGGTGTAATGTTAGAAAATCGAACTTCCACTAACCAACAGGCCAACAGCAAAACATGAAATTACATTCAGTAGTGGGTTTTATGGTTCATGGATCCACGGTTATATGGATCTATCTCTTACTATGTGAGTTAAATAGAAATGGCCCTCCATGCATCCCCAAGTGGAAAGGTCTGGAATGATATATTGATGCATGACTTAGTGGAAACAGATTTATTCTCTGAAGGATAAAGTGGGGCATCCAGGGTTAAAGGGACCTGTAGAGTCAAATATGGTTAAAAGGGACTTGAGAGTCATGTAGGGAATAAATGTGGGGAATAATGTGGTCATTACACCTGCTCCACCTGACCAGCTTACAGCCATGTTGAGTTGTGCTTTAAAATTCACCATGGTATTTTGTGAGCAGCAGATGACCTCAGTGTTTGAACGAATTTTATATCACACTTGTAGAGCTCAGCTGGGAGCAGGAAGATTTTGGAAAAGTACTCAGGTCCACAGATGTTGAGGCAAAGCAGTGAAACAAGATTAACAGCAACATGGGCGCTACAGTAGTTTCTGCCAGTAGTTCCGTGATCAAGTCCCAAAAGAGGTTCTGCTGTTTTTGCCTATAGCAAGGCGCTTGATCGGAGGTAACCGATCAAAATGTCCACTTTCATAAATGTATAAAAATGACTGGCTTTGAATGAACATGTTGCCTCACAACAAAATAGCAATAATTTATTAATTTGCTTCATTTGTGATACAGAAATGGGAAAATCGTGTTGGATTTTTTGGACGGAGGCATACCAGGCGGGAAATTTTTTCATATGTAATCCAAAACAAAGATCAGAGCAGTTGCGAGCTCTGTGATCTTCAGTTTCTGCCGCTTGGATGGCTCTGCAGAACATCTCACTGCTAGCTGACTCCCGTTTTACTTGCACCTGTTAACATCAATAACTTGAAGAGTACGGTGTGCTTTGATGCACAAAGGATGCACAGGTCGACAGTGTCTTGCCTGTTCAATTTTTTATTGATCACCTCTCCAAGAATGCGGGGTTATTCTGGTATTCTTACATTAAGCATGTTAAGGCTGGTGAGTCTGGTTTCCTACTCTTTTTCCCCTTTTCAACCACACTTTCAAAGCAAAAAAAAACGCCTATATTATCTCAGCATATTCACAGTAATTCGATGTCGGTTCAGTCATATTCAGTCACAGCGCACTGAAAACTGAAGAATTATTAAAACAATGGTGGCGTATTTTTGCAGAACAGCACAGTTTTGTTCGTGAATTTGTTTTTTTTTATGTGTCCGTAACAACACTTAATGGGGACTTTCTGCGGAAGGCAAGGGCCTTAAATCTTGGTATCATTAAATCAGGATGTCCGGCTCGGTATGAAATATTAAAGCAAGAGCTCTGGTGTGCATTTTACATTTGAATGCACACCCAGCTTCAGTGTGCCATTTTAGTTTTGAATGTATTACCTACAGTAATAGGTTTCAAACATCGTTCCTACTAGAAATAACCCTGGTGTGAGAGCTTTCCTGTGATGCTTCTTCCTTTGATAAGCCATTCTGGTTCCTGCATCTTAAATCACGTCAATGGTTCTCGAAAGCAATAGCAGGGTACCTATTACAGGCCTTCGTCTGCTTTTTTAGGGAACTGCCAGTCAAAGACCAGAAGCGGCAGGTGCAATCTCCACATGCCTGATCATTAACCACACAAAATTGCCCCAAACTGTCCATACAGCCCCCAGATGTATTCTGAGATGTGATGCGGCCCATTCCTTGCCGAGCGAAGCCAAGGGTCTTGTGTTTTTCCCATTATTCGTTTCATGATTACACCATCCGGGCCCTGTCATGTCATCCCAGCACGTCGGGCTGATTTCTGACTCACTCCGTCCATTCGTCTTCGCCCGCCTGCAGAATGGGGTAGCAGGTATGACGCACGCGTAATTACCAGCTATCGCTTTCCGTGTAGTTTTTTTGTCTCCTCGAATGCGGGACGTTGCTCCTGTTGTTGTGAACAATTGCAACAAGCAATGACAATGACATTAACTATGCAACAGCATGAATCATGTGGATGGAGGCCGGTGACAGTGATGACAATAACAATAATGCGCATCCATTTGCGTGCAGCGGTTCAGTCACCCTTGTTGTGCTTTAACGTCAAGTTGTGCATTACGGATGCAGGTGGTGTTTTTTTTTCCTTCCCCTTGGGTGGACAGAACGCCCTGACCCCCCCCCTTACCCCGCCGCCTCCGCAGCCTTCGTTGTCCCAACCACGCGGCCCGTCACCCCACCTTAAATTCCGACGGACAACAGCTCTTCTGCTGACAGGCGCAGACTTCAGAGGGGAGCGGAGAAATATGCCAGATCATCAGTATCAAACTGCTGAGGGCTGCGATGTAAACTTTTTTGGCTTATCGCACTCATGCTGCCTTTATGAAGCCAGCACTTAGATAACTATTTATATTTAACCCTAACCCTATTTATAGCAGGATCCCTGCCCTCCACAATGGCATTTGAATTGATTTTGCCCAACAGATAAACTTCCCACAACGTTACGCCACTTGACAAAACCCGCTGTCTTATCAGATCGCAGTTTCCCCCTAAACCCCAAAAAGAAATCAGTGTTACAAAAAGGGCCCGATCTTCCGGCAGTCCTACCACTGTGCATACGATAAACGCCAAGGTTCAGTTTTCCTTCCTCTCCCGGGGACAGTCTTCATCATGCAGAGAAGAGCCTTGGAGTCTCTTGAAATAATTTATTGGCCTAACTCAATTAAGCTCCGGCAACTTCTTATCGTCCGGCTATCGAGGCAGCATTAAAAACACATTGGTACCTCAATCGAACAGGCTAATGACATTTTCAAAGTCAAAAACAATGCCTGATTTATTCCCTATCTATTATCGGGTCCTTCTGCAGTAAAATCCTTTTCCACCCATTTCAGTTTAATGATCCCATCAATAAATTGCACAAAATAGCTAGTTTACACCAGCTTCATTTTCTTTATCAAAACAGCCTTTAAAGCCGGTAGTGCTTCTGAGATGATGTGAAAACGGGGTATATTCATGATCTAACCTTAATTCTGCAGAATGACTTGTCTCTAAGCTTGTTTAAAACTTCCCTTTTTTGCATGCTCCTTAACAATATATTGAAACCATAATATTGAGGAATGACTCAACAGTAGGGTTAGTTTTTAGACTTGGTAGCTAAACAACAGGAATTTCTTTTGAGCTATGGCTCAAAAAGAAATCTGTCTGTGACTTCAACCACAGTCAGATTCGCTTTAGTGGATAATGTAGAGTATCCGGTTATACAGAGTATTCACTTATCTGTAGTTGTTGTACATGCTAGAAGTTACCAGGTAGAACAAAGAACAATGCATGTTCGTACAGTCATACGAAGCTGTGAAGTATTATTTATTATTATTTATTTACCGGTTCTAGTCCTCAAAAGTGATTAGAGTTTTCTTTTTTTGCAGAATAATCTGTTATTTGGTACTGCTTACGATTTCAGTTCTCAGTTTTCAGTTCAGTTGGCTTGTTTTGATGTTTGTATAAACGTTCATAAGAGGTGCGGCGCATACACTGAAGTGACAAGGAAGCCATAAAGCAGCAACTTTTTTGTGTTTTATTTATATTGTTACAATCGTTTAAGTGTTTAATTAAAATGTGCAATATTTTGTTAGCAAAGTCCTGAAAGAGAGCAAACACGCTTTAACATGAAAACATCAACTGATGTGCAACAAGTTCTCTCATTAGGCCACAGTTCGTAGTGGGTTTGCGGTCGGTGGTTCGTGTCACGTGGTTTGTCATCATCATTCTCGTCACTCTTTCGTGACTGATGTGACCAACACGGCCCTCTGCATGCTGACCAAAAAGTGACAAAGTCACCCCAGTTTAGCTGGTTTAAAGTTGCCAAAGGGCCAGATAGCGTATATATACTTGAGTAATGTCATGAACGCAGGAATGGATCCGTGGTTCCACACTTCTCCGGTGTCCACTGAAGCGGGTTCGACTGTAAACTGAAGCATCTGCGCTGATGGCCAGGTAGCGTATAGGGTAGATAAGTCTTTTTTTGCAGTTTATTATCGCTATATCTATACAGCTCCGTCCGTGTCTGTTTGTCTGTAGAGGGTCAAGATATAGTGGAGGTATGATGCTCTTTACATAGCAGAGTCTAAAAATTCCTCCAGAAATAAAGCCGTAAATGACAAAGCAACGCTGGCTTTCTTTCTGCGTCACAATCGAAATACTACCTATCAAAGACTGCAAGAAAACTTTGCGATGGCCTCACTATTGACCAGTTAGTGTTTTGCTGTGTTCACAAGCATTTGTCAAAAACTAAACTGAGAATACGCTGTATCTCAAATTTTTCTAATCCGTAACCTGGAGGTTGTAAAATCAGCACCGAGGCAGAGAAAGTTTTGATTTTCACAGGAGCGGAAATTGGGTTTGCAGGAGTTTTCAGCCCGATACCTGGCCAATTCCCTGGTGTCAGAGCGAGTCAGCAGCAGAAGGTAAACTTTCAGAGGCTGCGAGTCCGACTGGGATTTATTACCTTTTTTTAATGTGCCCCGACAGCTGTGTAATTACCATCCTTCCTCACCAGCGTGAGCTTCATTGCACCTACGCCGATCTGTCAAAACCTGCAAATTAATTCTGCGGGTTGAGCTGTAAAGATTTTAATCAATATGCGCCGTTCCGGCGAAAATGGGCCCTAACAGTACCTTTTCTCTCTTTCTCCACCAAACTCCAGTCTTTCTAGTTATTTTTACCATCTCTATATCTGTAAAGTTCGCTCTGTTTTTGTCTGTTCGTTCAAAATCCACAAACTGGGTATTTTACCCATCAATATGCAGTTTGTTTGCATATTTATAATTAAAATGTGCAGTTTAGTTCACTAAGCTTGAGTGTGCTTCCCCATCTCTTTTGTCTCTGTGAACATTCTTGGGGATTCTAGCACTCGCGTTTATTTAACTCTGATGCGGAGTCGAGCGCACCTTTCACGGTTTTTAATTTGCAAATACAATGAACAATTTCAAAATTTTGTACAAAGTGAAAATGTTAAAATTAGTTGGAAAGTATACACCACACACACGACGCTACACACATTACGCAGTTTAGTGATGTATGGGATATAATTTGTTACTTTCTCCCTTTCCACTTGACTGCTATGCTTCGCTCGACATGGCATTCATTTTTTCAGCAGTACTTGGAGTACTTGTGTACTAAATGCAACCACTTTAAAGGTTATACAATTTGCTGGTAGTATATAATGTGTTATTACTTTTAACTTTTCCACCAGCAACCCCGGGTAACTCTGTAATAAATGTTAAATGTAAGGCACAGTATGAAGGCACTTCTCACAGTCATTATTTTCACCCTCTGGTGAACCCAGCTAAATTTTCAATGACACCAAGGTGAGTTTCATACACACAAAGTAAATTAACTGCATAGTGCACCATCTCATGGCATTTCATGTATTGATGTATTAATTTGAAGGAATGAGCATTAAATACATGTCAGTGTGAAATTTGCACCCAAATATTTCTCTTTTATACAGCGATTCCTCAGTATCTGAATCTAATTCATCCCTGAAAACACGTCCGATACCAAATTTTTCACATACTAAGTGTCTATTTCCCATTATTTTAAATGAGTAAAAAGAAATAAATAATGCACTTCCAGCCTATCAGAAAACATCTATATAACTATCAGCCCATGATTTCACCAGGATAAACACTGTAAACAGCAGGTATCAAATTAGAAAACATTTACTATTGTCATTCATTTGCATTTTTATACTGCGTGGTGCAGTATGTACAGTACAGGACATTTCACGTGTTAGTCACTGCGTTACACAAGGGAGATGAGAGGGCACGTGTGCAGGTTCACAGCAGGAGCTCATGTTATGTGACGTTGCATAAAGGGAATAAAGACGTGTGTCAACGTAACTCATGGCGTTCGCCTCCGTTTCACACAACAACCACCATCTAAATAAATAATTTTATTTTTAAAAAAGGAAATGGGCAGGAAATGTGGTGATGCAGGGCAAATGAGTTCAGGCGAAGAGAAACTGGCGGAAACAGCTGATTACACTGTGCAGCGGCATCCGCCTTTGGATAAGTTTGTAACAGTACACAACAGAGTTTATTATAGTACAGGCAATACTATTTTATTATGGTACACAACATGGAACTGTATGGTATTTGTTGGTAGATTTTGTTTATTTTCATCACTTTATTTTGATTTTCATTCATGTTTTAATTTGTTTATTGTGAATAAGTTTAGGATAAAAATTCGTAATAGAAAAGGTTCCATTCAGATACAGGTATATAAGTCATTCATTTTCAAGAGTCATTCAAATATAGAGTATACCGCATACCGCATACCGAGGGATTGCTATACTATATTTTTGGCTCCAGGTTTCAAAGCAGTCGTGGGTGGTGTCCATGCTAAGTTTTTTGCTTTAGTTAGCAGGACTGATCAACTTGAGATTGCAGTCCCAGCATCATACATACTCTGGAAAGTGGCCATTAGATGGGAATCAGTGGCCCCCTCTCTGTTAGCTTGATTTATGACAGCCTTATCGCTGTTTGTGTTATTTTATTTGCCTACATGATAGCGCTGTCAGACGTAACCAAGATTAACTGCCCTCGCTACGTGGAGCATGTCTTCCGGGACTCCTGCTGTCATCTTCACTAAGACCGTCTCCTTATAAAACCTATCCCACTTTCCTTCTTCAGTTTGCATGGAATGCAAAAAAATGGATTCCTATTTGCCAGGTGACATCCCTAGAAATAGGCGGGAAAACAAGAGTCATCGGACTGAATGTGAAAAAAAACCTTATGCTTCGCAATATGCGAAGCAGTGATGGATTTTAATGCCCCGCTTCTGACGCTATGGGAGGAAGGGCTTAGTCATACGTGTGAGGGTGGAGCAGCTGCACCCAGGATGAGGAACAGAGGTTTCCACAGCCCTCCTGGCTCTTTGCATTTAAGTCATACCAATGACTGATGGGAGAGATGTCAGTAATTCAAGGAGAGAAAAGATAAGCCACGCTCAAATCCTCCCACTGTTCTTGATGTGTATTGATGAATAAGCACCATTATTCTGGCACCTTCACACTGGAGATTTATGAGAAAACCCTTTATTAGGTGTGCATGGCAAGTGAAAAGCAATTAATCAAAGGCTCTTCTTTGGTGGCGACTTTCTTACGACTTCACCAGTTCTTGCTTGGATCCAGAATCTTAATACGAACACCTCATTTTTGAGGCTATTTTACTGGAAACACCAAGACATATAATATTAGATATAACATTCTTATATGTTCCTGTCCAGTACGTGGCTGCTTGTCAGTTTGGTGTTACCGTTCCTCCAGTTCCTGATAAACTAAATTAACAAAAAAAAAAAAAAAAATGTGCGCGACAAATTTTCCTTCACACGCGTGTACGATCATGCGCGTGTGTAAGTTCTCCGCGCTGTTATTGTGCTCTATCAGTCGTGACTAATAAAGTACTGCAGTACTAAACTTTTTTAATAAACAAATTAAGAAGCAAAGGGAGAAGATCAACATGCAGTTGACAGTACTTCTATGCTAATTGCGTACTTTGCCTTATATCTTTCACAAGCAAATATTTAAATCCATGTAACAGATTTTAAATGAATTGTTAACCTCTGACCATTTCATTTCGGCAAACTGCGTTGTACGCATCACAGAGACGTGTCCGTGCTTTGTGCTGCTTTTCTTTTCATAGCACAATTTCAAAAGGAAGCAAAGGAGGAGGAAGGGGTCCTCATTCGCCACAAATAAGGTTCAATTAAGGTTGGCAAGGCGGGTGAACTTTTCAAGCATTTCAATCATGGCCAGTAATTCTGGTGATCTGAATAAAGTTCTAAAGCTCTCCTTGCCTCAGTAGAAACTATTCCAGCTCTCGCAGTGCCGTGAGCTGCCATCCGTTCCTCAATTAACTGACGTTGCGAGGGTCTCTCACGGCTCAGTCGGGCCTGGAAAATGCAAATGGAAAGATGAAAGGAAATGAGGAGCGCATCTTCTCGCAGGCTGTGAGGAGCTTTGATTCTGCAGCCTCCTCCTTCCTCTTCTGGAGAGTTACCATGGGGTGGAGATGGCACATAAAGAGAAGTGAAAAGCTAAGGTGTCATTCTTCAATGTAACACCCCGTTAAATCCATTCCCTCAAAGCAGATGAAAGATAAAATTTGTTGATTTTAACCTCAGAACAAAGTGTTCGTGAACATTTAATAGTTTTTTTTCATTTAAAAATACAGACTGTATTATTAACAGTCTATACTGTGCATAAACATCCATCATCCAGTCTTCTCTCTGTTTTCCATGTAACACTCTTGCTTTTGATGCAGAACTATTTTCTTTTCATTTTCACTTGGTAAAACTAATAGACATGTACTCCCAATTCACAAAGTTAATTTGTTGTGTTGATGTTGCCTCACTGAAAGTTTAACAGACGGCCTCATAACAAGGACAAAATGAATTTAGTATTGACAAAATCTAGTTTTAATACCAGTCGCTATCAGAGCGTGGCTGAATTTGAAAGTGCCATGTGGGATTTGATGTAGGGTTGTGGGGTCCTGATCTTCATGGATCAGAGATCTTATTCAGCGCCGAGTGCTTATAATACATTGCACAATTGAGACGGTACACTCGTAAGACGCGGGCAGCGTTCATTCCCTTTGGAAAGTGTGCAGCAAACAGGTTTTGCATTTTGCCAATACCTTTGGCTCTCGCTTATCAATACAGGTACTATTACCATCATTTTGTTGAGAAACTTCAGAGGTTTTTCACCCTTTACACAGCTGGAGGTGTTCTCGATCATCCCTCGTCATTCTAAATAACCACTTGTCCAATGTGGAGCTGTGATGGTCCAAATTCTATCAAAAGGCCAAAGTCCAAAGTATAGATTTAAGGCAGGATCCATCCTGGATGGAACACCAGGCCACTGCAGGACAGTCACACACCACACTCATTCACTCACACATACACACAATGCGGGCAATTTTAGAGGCACCGGTTCACCTGAGGCACTTGTCTGTGGACTGAGGGAAGGAACCAGAGCACCAAAGAAGATATTGTTTCCTTATTAAAATATTACTTTATTTAATGTTATTTTACATGTTTGCTGACTATATACGCTCTATAATAGAAGGAAACATTTTGTTAATTTGCAGAATAATTATTACTTCACTGCTTTTGTTCAGATATATTTCATTTTCACTTCTAGAATGTGAAATGTATCTTAATATTGCTGTTTGTTACCCTTCAGTTGGTTAAAATAAAAGGGCAGAGTTGTTGTCATGGAGATGTAGCTTGTGCCATTGATCACTTCTATTATTTACTGTAAAAAGAAAGTTAGTACTTTCATAGCAAATATTGATTTCAAGGCCAAAGGTGTTCAAGGTTTGTCTTCTCTACTCAAATTGCATTTGGTACTAGAGCTGCTGTTTTTTACACCCAGGAACACAAGCACTGATCAGCAGAGGGTGTGAAGAAATTGCAAAATTGTACCAATAATGCAATGTCTACTATATACCCCTGCAGCCTGAAGGTCATTGCTCACCCCCAACCTTGACTATTGAATTGACAAAACAGTTAGGTGCCTTTTCACACATTTACCTGCCAGTATGGAGCATAACTGAGGAATAATCCAGATGTGAAATGACCTTGAATGTAGCTATAACCTTTGCCCTATTAATACTGAGGTGAAGACTTATTTACGTGCACATACACCAAAGCTCAAAAACTTGAAAGCAATGATCATCCCCCAAATGGATTAGCGTGCTCACTATTTCAAGGGAGGGGATTAAGCAAAATCAGTATTTTTACAGTTCTGTAAAAAATCAATTTCCTTTTTTCGCTGTTACTGCATCGTAAAGCTGTAAAACATCGGCTTGGACGTTCTTCCTTGTTAATGTTGACCTTATATTTGATTCATAAGTTTTTTTCTCTATCCCTCTGACCACTGCCAAACTCAACCAAGATGTTTTTCCAGCCCGTCTGGAAGACATGTGCTTTTTTTTTTTTTTTTAAGAAAATTGTGAGTAATTTTAAGAGCTGACCTCACTGTGCAGCTGTCTTCCGAATTGTCTGTCTACTAGCCTGGATCCTTGCCTCCTCTGACTGACAGCTCTTCTGAGCCCTCCATGTTTTTATTTCATTTCCGTTTCGATGCGCCCACAAGCATTTGCTAAGATGGCAATGCCCTTTAATTTTATCACGTCATTTCTACTTAACTTTTCTGGAAAAGTTATGTGTGTTTATCAGCTAGGCTTGGACTTGTCAACTAAAGGTTGGTGGTTCATCTGGTTCAACCCAAGCGGTGGCCAGCAGTACAGATCCAACAAGGTGTGGATGTTATTTTAAAAAAGGGTGTTCATATTATTTTACAGTCATGTTGCACATCAGTATTACATCTCAAATCCATTTTTCCCCATAACCTTTGAATTTCTACACCACAGAGAATGGAAATGATAAAAAGATTCTGTGAAGCCTTGTTCGAGGTAGGGGGTGAGGCAGGGTCACGCTGTTGCCGGCTTCATTTGGGACTAATTGAGATTCAGACGGTTCTTGTTCTTGGCGAGGTGACTGGGTCGATCAAAAAAGGCCTTCAGTTTAGAAAAATAGAGCTCCGTGGCAAATATGGCAGCAGCGGCAAACACGGCAGCTCTTTGCAAAGAGGACGGGGATTGGTCTGCTTTCTAAAAGCAAATTATTTTCTTTTCTACTGTTCCGTCACAAATGGACAGGCCTTAGACCGAAGGCCACCTCCACACAGAGCGGTTCGGCAATTAAAATGTCAGCGTTGGCTGAGCAGAAATAGATGCACAAATGACACAGGCTTCTTTGTCGACTGGGAGGCCACATTTGTGTCATTTCTCTTCCGTAACAACAAACCTGCATAGTGTTCACTGGGGCCCGGATAATTCCGCTTAATTCGACAGACCAAAAGATGGCACGGGTCTAAATGAATGACATTCACCATTGCAAAAACACAGTATTTCATTTATTTAGGTAATTAAAAATTTAACACGATGGTTTAATCTATGCCGTGTTTTTTCAAGTTTTATTTCTTATATTATTCATTTACTTTACTGACTCGTGCACCCTAAGTGGTTTTTAAAACGAAGCATAAACAGCATTTCTATAAAAAATGAAAGAAACTAAATGAAGGCGTTCTCATAATATTAAGCGTTACGTTAGATATTAACCAAAGGGCAACTATTAATGACTAATGTAAGACAGAGCACTGGCTGCTATACGTTCAGACATCACCCTAACTCCTGTGCTGTTTTCAACCTTGAAGCTGCCCTGGGGCTCAGTACTCTCTGAAAGTGCGGACAAGAAGAGATGTCAGCGAGAGGTTCAGCCTTGTTTTAAAATCCAGTTTCTACATCTCTTCTGCCACCGCAGCCTTAAACGGGAGGCGGCCTCCTTGACCTCCTTGCTTTCCCACCGGACCCGTCGCCGTCGCTGTGTCCGCGCGGCGCGGCCAAATCTCTGTCGTGATTGACGGCTATCGGAAGAGGAAGCCCCAGCAGCCTTGAGAGCGGGTCGCAGACAAGGACGGCCGCGGTCCGAGACAGTGTTTTCTCTCTGGCTAATCTCTCAATTACCACAGTTATGTCCTCTGCCAGCCCAGAGCAACGCTGGTGAGATTGAGGATACCTATAATTTATGCAGGATTTAAGTAGCCACCCATCTGCAGGCGGGCCCTCCTTCCCACTGCATGCGTATGGGTTTGCGGATGTTGTCTTATGCACCGTGTCTCAGCAAAACAAAACCGTACCAAACAGGTTCGTCAGCGGTGACTCCTAAACGTTTAGGTCCATTCCATAAATAACACAAGTGCAAGATATTGACACAGAAAGGCATATTGAGGAAATCGGTGGCCAAATAAAACAATGAGGTATTCTCTGGACTTTTCATTTAACAGCTTCATGGTTTCACCCTTTACGTAAGTCAGAAAGCATTGCTGTTTTTGTTTGTGGAAGCATCAGTCCCTCTGATGCAACTGCTTACACGAAAGCTATTCTGGGGCACAGAGGATGTAGCCTGAGGTTCGACTTGGACAAGACGCTGTTTCGCCATTGGATTCGCTAAGGGGTCACCTTAAATGGAAAGGTACTGGTAGTAAGACAGACAATGGTGTTCAAGTAACAATGCGTTTACATTATAGGTCAGGGTGGGGTGAACATATCTGGGTTACATGAGTTTAGGAGGCTATGGGTGATAAGGGGAGGTTAAACAGGAATGCAGGACAGCTTGCAACATAGACAGTTTCAATGCAACTTGCTTAAACTTTTAAATTCATTCACACATAGCCTGAGCCAAGTTTGAACCCACAGCCCAGCAGCCATGAGTCATGACTTTATCCAAACTCAGCTCCAATGGACTCCCACCTAATTCAGTGATGGTACATAAGCTCTCCATGGGAAGAGCCTTATCCACTCTGGAGTACAAGTGACTGAGAACACCTAGGTCACTACAACCCCATTTCAGAATCTCTGGGGTACAATTTTTGTGGGATATTTTTTCCTACCAAAATTGCAAGTACAAAATAGAACGGTGAGGACCTGAACAAAGCCATTTGCTCAAAGTAGCAATAGTTATGACCGAACATGTTCTACATGGAGTTCTCAAATCAATTTGCTCTGTCATAAAGCACAATTTAAAGAATTCTTCCATTTACTTCTGAGCTGTTCTGCTAGATCTCCTAATCACAAAAAAATCACATCTTTGGCTATTTTATTGAAAGTGAAGTGTCGGGCAAAGGAAAGTGGAGGAAATATTTTCTCCCTTGTGTACAACGTTCCTTGCTGCTGTGATCAAATTTAAACAGAATTGTTTTTTGAACTCCCTTGAGCATTATTGAAAAAAGAAGATATGGGATTAAAAAGGAAGAAGCTGTGACCCACCATGCTCTTACACCGGGCTCAAAAAATGGAAGTGGAATATCAAGGTAATTCTGCAGCGTGATCTTCAGGGAGCTTTGGGTTTTATTGCTGTTCGGCTGCTTGGGTTCAAGAGAAGGAAGTAATTGCTGTGGCGATCTGAGCCCTGGCTTTGGGGTTGCCCCCCGTCTTTCTCACCACATGAGGGAATCCTCCTCCCGAACAGCTCGATCGGTCAACTGACGTGTCAACAGGAAAAGCAACCCCATCCTGAAAATTCCCTCCTTCCTCAGAGAGTGCTGGATTACCTTCTCATTGTTTATTCCACACTCGTGCTAAAGGCGTCTTATTACTCTGATGCTTTCTTCTACGGCCTCATTCTTAATAGCCACATATTTTGCTTAATTCAAAGCATGTTCGTTTTCACGAGACAATGAAAAAGGCAGAACACTAATGTGTATAGTATAAATGAATCTGAAAGACACTACCTGTTGAATGGGCCGTTTCATTCTAATCCTCCCTCATCTTTCTCCTCCTTCTATCCTCTTTCTCTAACTTTGCCATAAATTGTTTTTTTGTGTTTTTCCTCGTAAAAAAATGCTTCGGTAGGCAGTGTTTCATAGACAGAACGGAACAAGCAACACCAGAATTTAATTAAGCTCGGTTTCGCTTGTTTGCTTTAGAGAGAAGACAGTCTCTGCAATGCTGACTTCTTCCACCGTGCAGATGTTGTCCTCCATATGCGGTTTTCAAATGGAGGACGGCCATTCCGGCACCTTCGGCTGCAGCTGAATTAGTCACAATCTGGGCAGAAGTTTCCGGAGCCGTGAAAATCATGCGCTCCAGCTGGGTTATTCGCCGGAACGAATACTGATGAAGGACACTGGCGATGAAGATGATGATTGCGGCGATGATGGGGTCGGCGGTGTGGAAAGCGTAAACACTTTCGCTCCAAACTCTTGTCACACCACTTGCACCTCAGGCCATTTGTAGGGGATCTGGAGATCCCACTCGGTGTCGGCCCGTGTTCTCCAACAACGTCCTAACCTGACATTATGATTACCGTTATTATTTTAATTGCACAACTGCTGTTGACACCGTCGTGTTGTTTTTACACCCATTGCTTTGTTTTTCACGCGATGCCACTTGACACATCCCATGATGAGATATTTTTGGCCCCTGCATTTCATGCATAAATCATAACAGCTCCAAAGGGCGTCCACTACATATGTTCTTGTAAACGAAGCTTGATGGGAAAGGTGACGGCATCTCGGTCCCGGTGAAGACGGTTCCATTTAGAGTCTGTGACACATTTCAGACTCCCCAGCAAATGGAAGTGTGTGTATAATTTCTTAATGCTTGTCTTTACTACAGAATTGCCCAGACAAATGCAAAAGGGAACATGCTTCGATTTATGACCCATTACATTTCTGTTCATAAAAATATTTATTATGTAGCACGTGGAAGTTTTACAACACCTGATACAACAATACTCAGTTTCAAAGGTGTTAAATCAAATTAGGCAAATCAGTCCGTTCCGATCCTTATTGAATTTACTTAAATCCCAGTTCTAATGAAAAACCTTTGATGATACCCCCGGTTGTTTTATAGCCCCAAGTAACAACCTCACTAAACACCTATAGCCCCAGGGCCCATTTCATTTTTTTCTGCCTTAGGTTATATAGGGTAAGCCTATTTTTTACAGCCAATAATGGAGGCACTCCTAAGGAAACCTTTCCACCCCTGCTTCTGGAAATCCGTTACGGGAAGCAATTAAACTGACGGCTCGACGGCCACACAATACCATCCGCTGAAAGAAAGTCTTCCTCACATGGAGGTACCCAAAGCAGGCAGGAAGACAAGAGGACCGTGTCTCTGTAAGGAAAGGGAACAAGAGCCCCCCACTGGTGAGAGGTGGCACTGTTCTGTGAGCTCAACTGTCACCTCCCGTATCTAAGGGTACCGTGATCGAAAAGTTCTGCCCCAAGAATCAAGCACTGTTTATTGTCGAACACCCCCCTTATACAACAGCTATACGGGGGTGCGTGAAATGAAGGTCCTTGGGACCCACGGCACACAGAACAGGGGGGAAGAATGAAAGATAATGACAAAAATTGAGGTGTAATGAGAAGATAACACAACATAGATAAATTGTCCTCCATCTGCCTGAACAGTTGCAAAAGTATGTTGCAAATGACTTTGAAGGACGTCTTATTAAATGGTCAACAAAGTTGAGGCATTGCAGGTTTTGATTCAAATGCTGCTGGACTATAAGAGCACAGAAAGCAGTGTGAATTAATATAATAAATAAAATGGATCAATGGACCAATATCACAGTGTTTTTGCCTTGTGAGGGTCTGGCTCCTCACCCAGGGTGTACCATGCGTCAGACCTACGCTGGACTAGCATTTTCTAGCAATGGATATGAGAGTGGATATTCTGGGTGCAGCTACGCAATGTTTTGTTTGATAAAGTTCGGCCAACAGAGGGAGGATCCGCTGAGCATTGAGCAAATCTTTGTCCCATCATTCCCTCCATTTACATTTGATCATTTAGCAGATGCTTTTTACTAAAGTGATGTACAGTGGATACTTTACACAAAGTGCTTTATAGTGCTAGACATGTTACACTAAACGCCCTACAGACCTCCACTATACCTACACGCACATTACGAGCAATTTAAAGTCACCTGTTAACCTGAAACATGTCTGCGGACTGTGATAGGACATCCACACAATCATAAAGAGAACAAATTAATTCCACACAGACAGAGCAGGGACTTGACCCACATCTGCACGCACCATCCAGGTGAGAAGCAAGACACCTGCGGGCACTACTGATCGTGCCAATGTGCCACTTCCAGGCCCAGCAAATACAAACCAGAGTACCCTTGAGGATTTATGGCCAGGGATTTTGACAGGCTTAAATCCCCCAGGGAAACGTATCCTTAAACGCAGCACATGCAGTATGAACAGAATGATAAATCTTCAGATGTGCACAAGACGTGGGCACAGAAAAAAGGACTGCTAACTGCCGAACGCTATCGAGCACAGAGGACCGAGAGAGCGAGCTGTACTGCCAGCTGCCAGCGGTTCGGGGCTTAACTGGGGAGAAAGGCCTCGGTGCACCACACACACGGCCGCTCTCCCGCAATCGAATTCCGCTCACTTAATGAGATTTTTACAAGGCCAGGAGGCTGCATCCTCTCTGAGGCTGCTCAGTGGCACAGCCCAGCAGCAAAATGGCTCCAACCTTCTCTCCTCCTGCCAAGACTGTTATTTGTTTGGCTTCGGCACAGAATAAAACGTCGCTGTCTCTCCGCATCACCGCGAATGACGCACGTTACCCACACAGAGGCTTTTGTAAAGCAGAACAACCGAATCTGTAAAAGGAGAGATGGTGAAGACAATAAAGAAAAGAGGAGGGCCGGGGGGGGGGTCCAAAACTGTCATTTAGAAGAGTCCAGTACTTTAAACACTGACCCACATTGTAACCTGCTATTTTAATTGTCCTTAAACACTGCAAATCAGTAATTAGACAAATTGGCTCAAAATCAAATTAAAAATCCAGCCTATGCTGAGATCAACTGGTGTGGAACTAAAATGAAATGCTTAATGATAATGTAGCAATCAAATTGCTCCTTGTTTCACAAATGTTGACAGGCCCTTTAAATTAAGGAAACCATTAAACCTAATTAAAACGCATCAATTAAGTTACAGCTGTGCACCTGATCTATAATTTGCTAAACTTCAGAATGTCGACTGTCTGTTTCCCTGCCAGACGGATTTTATGCTTGTTCGTCGACCCTGAGGAGGGAGGAAAAAAGGGGGGGGAAAAAAGCCCAAGTGTTCCATGGTTGAACATAACAGGCGGTAGAAGATGTGCTGGGACCTAAAAGGAGCAGGTGAGTTTGCGAGAGCTCGTGGCTTATTTGCCGTTGAACACGGTGAACGTGCCAATGAGTAGCGTAAATTACAAAAATACTGTGAGACATTTCCATAAAGAAGATTAATAGCAGGCATTTGTGACGCCAAATGACTTAACAACGTTTATGATGATGTAAAATCCGTTTAAGATGCTATTATGCCTCTCGGTGCTCCTACTGGCTGTTTTGTCATGTGGCTTCCTATGTGAGATGTGGCTCCTACTGGTAGACTTAACTCGCCCTGTAATAGAACTAGATGGCAGGGCTGTTGTCAGTGAGCTAGTTTGTGGTTTTTTTTTTTCTTTTTTTTGGGTTATAATTACTAACTGCTAACCAAACCCTTTGTCTATGCTCACTTTCAGTGTTAGGACAGCACGTTGAACTACTTACAACTATGTTCCTATTCATGCAGTTGAGCACCTCTTCCTGGCACATTTCAAGGTAAGTTAGGTGATCGAGGGCACAACAGAGAGAATGTGGATTTGGTTCGAGGTCTTTTCTCAGCCTGAAAGGTGCCAAACACAGTAGGTACCACTCGAGGGGGGGCTTTGTGATTGCGTGTTTTTTTTTTTTGATTTCTGGAACTCGTGATTCTCTCTCTGCAGGGATAAATAAAGTGCTTTTCTATCCTACAGTCGTAGGGAGTTTAGTCTAATGTGTCCAGCGTTGCTTTTGATGATGCTTTTGACCTTGCATCAGTTTGGAAGAAAGGGTCTCCTCAAGGAATAAGTGTAAAATCTTCCTATGTTTCATGAGTGAGGTCAAACTACAGGAACTTTGTCTGGAGGAGAATCCTTGTGTAACTCCGAAAAAGGGACCTCGTGGCAGTAAATCTTCGTGCCAAAATACTGGAAGGAAAGAAACTCGAGATGCTGTTATAGATAAATGGTGGGGATGAACCATATTGCCCCCTCTATGGATTTAAAAAAAAAAAAATTCATCTAAGTGCCTTTTTTGTACTTTATCAAATGTTGTCTTTTCTTTATTTATTGGCCCTGTCTGAGCACTAAGTTGGTCATGAGCTGCAGTCTTGTTCAGAAAAATTCTGTAATTTCTTTGTTTGACATCTTGCCTGGGAATTTAAGGAAACGCTTCAACTAATGATATAACCCTACAGCTCACTGCCCCAGCTGGAGGGATGGGAAGTAAAAGTGAATTATTTCTTCTCTCTCAAAACCAGGAGGGTGAAGGCTAATTGAATGAAATACAAAGGGCTGTGTTGAAGCCTGGTGGCAGATGGGGGGGGGGGTCACTGACCATAGAGGAGGGTGGGGATGTGACAGCACTGCTGAATCCACACTGACACCCAGTTCTCTCGGCGCTCAGCCATACTCACTAGGCTTCACGTTCTGCATCATCTCTGTGCCAGTACCTTCAGGATGAATTTGAAGGGTAGAGCTCACGCAATGAGCAATATACTTTTTTTCTAATGCAGGTTTTGATGTGTTGATCCCCAGCAATGTCAGGCATTAATTCATCCTGCTGTTGGAACTGGCAGTCTTGTTCTGCTGTTGGTTCCTGTCCATCAGCACAGTCACAGATCCTCACTATGATGCTGCGGTGACACCAGATCCTCTGGCACCAGTAACAAGGATGTCCGTCTTCTCTTCCCCTTTCGAATCGCCACAGCCGTTGGCCGGTTGTCCTTGGATACTGCCGGGAAGGACCGTCCCTGGGTCACCAAACCCTGCCGGTTTTTAAAGGGGAAGTGACCGTATTCATTCCTCGTACACAAGCTCCCATTCAAAGCTCTCTCATTTGCATGTCACCTCTGAGTGACCCCCCCCACTACAATATTGCCCAGTACCCATAAAATTCACACTTATCTAGCTCTGCACCAAAAAGCTTTGTGACAATATACAAGCTAAACTATCCAATGGCTCACAATGTAAACATGTTTTAATCTTTATATTTAATTAGGCCTGAGAAGTACAAAAGTCAGAATCTGTATTCTGCACTGTCACTTGGAGTTATCCTATTATCTACCTGACAGTCTGATGTGACTTTGCTACCTCTTCTGCTGCTCTTGGAGGCTTGTGCATGGTTGCCTGGCAACAGTGAGTCAAAACATTTACAGAGCAGAAGTTAAGGAGGTAAAAGTGACAATACTAGCAATCTAATGCTCCAAGGAGTAAAATTGATTGAAGCCTTGTTTGTGCTGTAGCAATACTGGTGACTGTTAGGTAGCCTAAAGTTGCTGGATTCTACAACGGAGTGAAATAATTCCCGGGGAGATGGAACTACTACCTGCAGGCACTACACCAATGCCAGTCCTAAATGCACCTGAACTACCAGTGGTAGTGATGGCTGCAGTCTTGTGATCAAAAGACACAGGAGCAAATGTATGTTCCTTCTGCTGGACCCTTAACAAGAGACTTGCCTAGAACTGACTTAAAATTGCCAAGGTTTATAAATGAGTATTGCAGTAAGCAAAACAGTTGTACTCGGTTCAGTACACAAACCAGCCCTGTAAGCTGCCTTGGATGAAGAGGTCATCTAAATGAATAATTGTATCTGTCCCCTTACAGGTTCATTGTTCTGAATACTATATGCTACTCTGTGTGAATTTAGCTGTGTGCAGATGAGTAGAAATGTCGTCTTTAATTTTTTTAAAATACACATAACGCATACCATTCTTTGCTTGTGCTGCCAGCTTTTAAGCCCGAGTCTTCACAAAACAGAAGAAAGATGCAGTGCTTGACCTTATTTAAAAACTATAAAACTACATTTCAGAAAGAAATAATGAATGGACCCAGAATACAAATGGCTCTTCCATCACTTTGCAGAGAGCAGGTGCAACTGTGAAGATCCTGAAAGCGAGAGGAGTGAGAACCACTGTTTTCACTCAAATCGCCTGAATGGCTTTGGACTTCTCTTGCTGCATGACAAAAGGCTGAACCTGATGTATCACCTGCTCTAGTTTTTGTGTAGCTAGAATATGAAATGATCTGTACATAGCAGTGTTATCAAAAAATGGGGATGTAGGAGTTCTGCTCATGACAGTACTGTGACCCAAGCAAAAATGGGCTAAAAATACTGTAACTTTACTACTGTTTTCAGGTCAGTGATCCTGATGGAAAAAAGGCAATAGATTTACAGGGATCTGAGTTCCAATCATCAAAGCTGTGAAATGTTAAATCAACTTATTTTTTGAGAATATTACAAATGCATGAATGTCGCTTGCAATGGACTGGTATCCCATCCATGTTGTGCCCTGCTTCACAGCCTGAGCTTCCAGAATTCTCAACTTGTTATTGATCCCTAATGAATTTGACACGGCTATACCCCCAACGTTGCTATCGGACACACTGAGAAATGACCTATATGCCCCCGTTGAAGGCGAGTCCTCATCAGCTTTAGTGTTTTAAAATCTGTTCTTCACATTCATACTGCAGATCATTTTACTTACCACCATGTGCA
The DNA here is from genome assembly GCA_900497675.1 of Arapaima gigas. Lineage (NCBI taxonomy): Eukaryota > Metazoa > Chordata > Actinopteri > Osteoglossiformes > Osteoglossidae > Arapaima > Arapaima gigas. Next base: position 26,169 of record UFQX01000218.1, read on the forward strand.
GAATAACAACTGTAAACTTGAACTAAATGCTTTCCGTGATTCAGAGATTTGCTTGCTAAAATCACTTATGCGTAACATGGCAAAAAAAACTGACTTTAATCAATTGCGTGAATATTCCTCCTCCCAGCATCCCTCGCTGAAGACCTGTGACTTTATTTCCATGTTATGCAGTGTAATAGCTTGGTGTGGGAAAACAAATGAGGTATTAAAGGTCATTAACAACGACTCAAGTTCATAAATTTGCATAATGTGTGCTCCTCTACTTTCTCAGCCATGTCAGGACTTTTCTCTGGGTCTGGATATGTTCTGCATCTAAATTTCAATACTGTCCCAATATTAAATGCCTTTTAACCTTGGAATCTTTTCAGCTTTTGCTTCATTTTTCTTCACCTCCTCCCAAAAAAAAAAAAAAATCCCTGAGTTTTGCAAACTGGTCACAAGTACAGCTCTATTGCCATTTTTGTAATTTCACACTGGAATAGTCTGCAAAACCCTGGCCGGAGCAGGCAAAACCAAATTGTCCTTTGCCAGGTCAGCTGTTACAGCCAGTAATTTGAACAAATGTTTAACTGTTACTTTTTTTTTTTTTTTTGTCTGTTTCTTGTTTGTTTTTCATGGCACCTTTTCACTCTCTTAAATGTTACCCTTTATTTGCTTTAAAGATTTTAAGTCTTAACTTTATTCCAAGACTTTTTCCAAACTCTGGCACCTACTACAGTCCCCTGTGGCTGTTTATGTATAAAGCAATGAATATATGGTACCAACAGGCGTTAATATTTCAGATAATAAATGACATTATTCTGGAAATTTCTTTGCTGGGCATAAGAACCACTGCTGGTTACAGTATAGCCCCAGTTCAACTGAATGAACATATAGAAAGACAAGCGTAACCATAATCGGTAATTCACCTGTCAAGTTGGACTTTGGGCGGAAACTATAGTAACATCTCGATTAAGGGTCTAAATGTATTCTTGAGAAATGGACCTTAAGTAGATGGCACTCTAAGAGGTTTTTAATACTACATATTGCATAAATGGAGCTTGAAACATGCACAACATATTACAAAATAGGTTAGCTTTACCTTTTAATAATAGCAAATCAAGATGCTTTCATCAGTTTTACCGATGGCAATTTTTTATATCATATGATAAATTACTCAAAGGGCTGAAATAAGAGAGCCATGGTGAAACAGCGCTAAAAGCGGTAGCACAAATTGAGAGTTCAAAGTCTTGCACTTTACAGGCAATACATCAACATGCCCCCAGTTGTTTTACCAGATTTTTTAAAAATTTAAATCTGAGTTTGTCTTTAAAGCCTTTTTCACAGAAACGGACAGTAGTGGCTTCCTTGAAGGACCCGGGTTGAATTTGGCCTCCTGCTGTAATACCACCAAGCGTGTTACTTACTGTGAATTCAGTGCAGTTAAAATTACTGGGCCATATAAATGGGTAAGTCATTGTAAGGGTGTTAGCACTGTAAGTCACTTTGGCGAAAAGTGTCAGCTAAATGCATAAACGTACCGCGATGCGATTCAGCCGGTGCGTGCTGTACACGTCTGACTTCATTTGGTGCCCTTTGCACGACCTGAACTTTGACACATCACAGGCTGTAGGAATTGAGGAAGATCTACAAACCACATGTTGTTCACGTGTTGGACGCTGGCACGCAGAATCTGCATCTGTATTGATATGAGCCAATAAAATAATTTAAAACATTTGCAGCCACATTTATTCCAGTTTTAATCGACATGTGTTGAATATGAAACTGAATGTATGATGCGACTGGAAAATACACTTCTTAGAGCTTCCAGGAATGCCAGGCCAGAAGGCTGTTGTTGACAATGTATTATTCTTGTAAAAGATCACCGCAGATGGGACTCGAACCCACAATCCCTGGCTTAGGAGGCCAGTGCCTTATCCATTAGGCCACTGGGGCTGTATGTTAGCCTGTTGTTATTGTAACATATTGTTGTTGTTATTATTGTAATAGTAGCAGCAGAAATCATATTAGTAGTATTAGTTGTGCTATTATTACAGCCCTTAAAAAGATGTTTTATAACTACAGCACCGAGAGGGGAATAGAATTTCCCCTCTGCAAAGTGGCTGAAAGGTCCTGTGATTTAAACACACTGGAGGACAAGGATTACATACAAATGGACTCTTGATACGATCTCTCACTATTTCCCCTTTTTTAATTGTATAAAAACCACGGGTGGTTAATTAGATTTTTTAATGCTCTCCAAATCGTACAGATGGATTACTTTTGCAAAGAGAAACAAACGTTTTATTGTATTCAGAAACTGAGATTGATGTCACGTGTTAATGTTCCCTGTTTACACGTTGCACTCAGTGTTTTGTCACGGAACAATGGCACTGTCCTAGAATAGCCCCAATTTTTGTTAAAAAAAAAAAAAAAAAAACGTCTTAAAGCCAGATGAAAAATCTTTCCATATTGTAACACTGTATAATGTGATACTGGAGGGAATTTGATAGATTGCCACAATTTTTGAAACGTGTAATTTATGTTCAATATGAATATTAAAGATTAGAGGTTTGGAATATGTTAAAATGCAAAACAAAAATAAGAGCGCTTTTTTTTAGGGAATATGTAAACTGTACTGTGATGTCAGGTGGAATTGTGGCTCCCGTTGTGCTTTGCTTGTACATAGTGGATTTGTCCAACAGTGGTAGAAAGTCCAGGGCTCAGCAATGACCCTGAGGTTGTGTGGGTGTGTTGTTAATCCCTTCACACAAGAATAAAGTTCGTGTTCCCACAACTCTGCCTTCCGAGCCCTCCCTCCGTGACACCGCCGGCGCGGATTGTTACAGTACATTTAAGTAATTGCTGTGTTAATATGTTGTATGTCTTTATTGTAGAAATGTTTTGGATACAGTTGTGTATGAGATATTTTAGAACATGTTTAGCTAAATGCAATTTATACAAGAAATGTCGGAAAAATATATATTAAAAATCAGTATTGATCTGATTTTATAATGTAAAAATTTGAAAAACAGGTGGGGGGGACAAATGGCACAAGATTTTCAGTTTCCCAGAGAGATGTTTAAGATGCTGAGGGTACGCTGGCAGAGCAAATACCGTGGCCCCTTATCAACCAAGGGTCCAGCTAAAGCAGCTCTGCTGGACTTAACCCAAATAAAACAGAGATACCCTCAAGCACATGGCTATTCAGCTACAGTCCTAGTGAGCTGATTCCAGGTTCTGCAACTCTATTTATTTCAGTAAGAGATCAGAAATGGAGTTCAGTGGGATTCAGTGAAGACAATGACTTGAATTAGGTGGTTCACTACCTGCCTGGAAAGAAAATGCCCTGGACTTTGTCCTTCAGGACTGTCACCTGGCTTCTTCATGTGAAAGACTAAAGTCTAGTCATCTAAAGATCAATAAGATTTTATTATTCTAGGTCTGATGCCAGTTAATTTTTTTTTTTAAAATTATTTATACCTCTCTGTGGATTTGCCCTGGATCTGTATCTGTGTTCTTAGCAGAATCTATATTTCTGGATCAAACAGATATAACTAGGTATTTTTTGGAATAAACTACATCTTAATCATTTCAATATATAGTATAAAGATGAAAAAAAGGAATAATGTGAGTGAAATTCTGTGAGCACAATATATCAGTATAATTCAGTTCAGTTTTATTTAAGGTTTATAAGAGGCTGATATGTTAACAAGAATATTCATGACAAATGTTTTCATTTTCTGCCAATGGCACCATTCAAGCAAGCAGCGCATTCCAATTTTACTCTCTGTATTGTCTCTATTGTTCAAAAAATATTTTAGAAAACAAATGTGTGGAATGGTAAACAAAGTCCACCATACTGGTGCACACATGGTATAATACTTTTTTCTATTATTTTTTAACATGGTGTCTGTAACATGTCTGTCTGGCATTTCATTGAATGCTCTTAAATGTTTATATTGTGTGCAGCAGTAATATGTTATGACCATTACATAGTTCTTTAGCAGATATTGCTTCTCCACAGTGATTCTCGTGCCTTCTGCAGGTAGTGTAGTTGCTGAGGACATGGTTTTGTAATCGTGTTGCTTCTTCAAAGAGCCACTAATATAGCTTTATTGGTAAAGGTACTTTATATGTCTTCTCTAGCCCATATAATGCATATCAGTATAGCATATCAAGCTGAGTAAATGGCGGAATTGTACATCACATAAATTTGTCACTTTTACACCAGCAAAGTTAAGGGGCTTTCAAAAAAAAACTGCACCAGGGTGTCTTCAGAGAGTGAAGCAACAAGTCAGTTCCAAGTGGTCTGGACAGAACTGGCACAATTTGGTTCCAGTGCCCCTGTGCCACCTGGGCCCAGGTGCTTCCAGGTAATAAGTTCATTTCCATCCCTGTCTCAGTCAGTTGCAGCTTAAAACCTGAACATCCAGCACATCCTTTAGAGCCCAAAATCTGTAACCGCTGTGCTTATTAAGCTTGGCAAGTGTGCGATCACAATGAAACAGGCTCACTTGTGAAAAGGGAAGTTTTTTAAGCACACTTGTCAATAATTTTCCACTTGATTCTATCGCTTTCCGTGAAAGTGAATGTCTTTTCTACTTCACTTGCTGTAATTGTCTTCAATGTTTCGGTGATTCTGCGTCCCTTTTTATAAACGCCCAAATGCTCTGCTGCGCTTAACTCCTCCATGATGGAGACTTTAACTTCACTTTTGATTTCAACAGCTCTCCGATTCGCAATGTTGCAACAAAAGAACAACAACCGGGATGAGAAACGTTGTGACCAAACCAGTTAAACGTTCTTAACACTTAAAAAATGTAAATAAGATTTCATTAATGCTACTCGGTTCCTCTCAGCTCCAAGGTGGCCAATATGCCAACGGTATCACGGAGCCCTGACGCTGACCCAACCAAATGTTTTTGCCTGTTTATTCACAATCGCTGCATGAGGTGGACTGTCACATGTCAAGGAGGTGACAGTTTTGGTCCAAAGAAAATAATGTGTGTTCATTGGCTAATGTGAGTTATAAAATGTCCAGTTATTCCAGTTTGCCACAAAGAGAACCCGTGTAGGGCTGTAACTAGTCCTTTGCAACCTGGACAAAAGCCAATCCTGTAACAGTTGAATAAGCAGGACTTCCACAGTCATACCAGTGTGCTTCCTGCAGATTAAAATTGTACATACTTTTATTTGTTATGGCTCAAATACAGCATGCTGTAGATAAGCAGGCCTGAAAGCTCAACTAGTAGCAGTTTAACAGGGGTGGTGCATTAGGAGTCCTTGTTTCTCCCATCATCGCCTTCCTTCCCCCACCTACAGTCGCACAGCCTGAAGCTGACAAGGTGGGCACCGGGAGCCCCGCTGCTGTCTGCTCGCATTTTTCAGTTTCCCCACAATATTTGTTCTTCTGCAAATAATGTTTTGGGTGAAAAGCCCGTGTTGCCAGAGTGTGTGACCCACCCCCCCCCCACCACCAGGCCCCCATCCTGTGAATGTGATTCTTGTGAATCATACAGTATTACAGTCCTACGTAAAAATGAAAGACTCACTCATGCATGGGACTGAATGCGCTTAAAGCTGCAATTTTCAAGGAAACAGACAAATACCGCCAAGTTCTAAAAGTTGTTTTAGGGAATTTGTCCCTGCACTTGGTTTTAGTCATCAAAACTAAAAGCATGTGAGTATGAAAATAATAAATAACCTTAAGAGCAACAGTGGGAATATTATGTCTGGCAAAGCAACACACGGATGCTATGAGCTTTGTATGGGAGTGGATAAATCGCATTTCCCCTACAAATGTGTGGGAGGGATGCGCCCCCCCAGTGAAATGGGCCTGCTCATTTTCAGAAGAAACCTGAAAAGACAACCATCTCAGCACCATGTCTACATGATTCCCAATGTGCTCCATCAAAGAAGAAATGTTGTAACTTTCAACTGTACCATCACCACATGGTACCCTGCTCGGAAAAACTTCTACAGGAAACTTAACCAGCGTATTTTTGCAAAAAAAGGTAAAATATGATTCAGATTTGAAATACAATTAAGAAATATTTCAGTATAACAAAGCCGTACATGTACTTATTCGGAATAAAATTATTTGAAAGCTAGAAGGTGTTGAGATATCTGGTCCGATCCGTCCAACAGCTTAGCCACCACCGAGACCTTAATGTAGTACAAAAAAATAATGCAGTAATAGAAGAAAATGTGCAGTAGTGTGATACTTAAAAGCATGAAATGTGGCAATAATATTATATTTACACCCCCCCCCCTCAGGCAAAGTAAACAGTAAAAGCAGGCATCTTCCTTCTTCAGATGAACATTCAAGACACGCTGTAAAAATAATGCCAGTGAACTGGAAGCCACATTTTATGCTGGAGAAGATCTGAGGCATGAAGGGGAGAAACAGGAAGAAATAAGGTTTTTCAACTGAAAAATGCAGTAGGTTCACCAAAAATTCAAAAATGTCAGCCACACCAAAGTGGCCTACACATCAGAATGAACAAAAGTAAACAGAAATTTATTACGCTCAAAGAAACTCATTTCTCGTGAGCGCAGCACTCCAGTCGCATGGTGAACAGCACGCCGGTTGTGTGGCTGAATAATTCTAATTCACTGCTCCATGCCACACATTGGTTTTTCCATTACGCTCTCATCGTCCATCAGTTATTTCTGCTGGGGCAGGACTTCTTTTATTAGATGTCAGCAAAGCCCATTGGGCCTGTTTGTCTTGACAAAAGGCTGCCATGTAAATAGCCCTACTTGAAAAACACCCTGTAAATATGTGATTATCTGACAAATCAGATTGTACTCATTTGCTGGTTTATTTAATCTTTTTCATGCTCTCGTGAAATTACATTTTAAATGACTTTTGTGCCTGCAGGCGACTGTGCGTTTGGGCTCATGAGCCCAGTTGTATTCAGGTGTGTCCAATTAAACACTATTTAAACTGGCTGAGACGCTATTGTTGAGGATACAGTAACAACCACCAGCACAAGGTAGTTGTGGTTTCCATCACCTAAATGAGGTCTTTGTTGTGTCTTTCAGAAGTCTTTGAAAGCTTTAAAACAACCCTGAGCTCACCAGCAGCTCTATAATACATTGTGCTGTCTTTCGGTTCCAGTATCACTATACACCTGGGAGGACTCGAGTCTGAGGTTTAACACCACTGTGAAGCCTCTTTCCTAGAGAACCAAATATGTGGGCAGTATTCTGAATGGGTTTCTTTTACATGATAGTGTTTGTATCGTTGTATGTCCTGAACAAAAACAGGTTGGTTGAATTTCAGTAACTTATTACAGGTAAATACTGCAGCTTGGGAATGAAAGAGAAAAGCATCACGCACAAATGTATGAGTTTAGTGATACAGTATTACGAATTGCATTTATATGTACTTGAATGCTGCTTTTCTGGAAATGTGGTTTCTTCTGGGGACAGGTAGTGTAGTACAATTGATCTGCAAATGATGAAAATGGTAATGATATCTGGAGTTTATTATACTAAGGATCAACTGGTATGGCCACAAAGCTTCTGGATTCAAGATGCTGCAGGTTCAGCAGAGGGTGTGGAATAGCTGGGGTGTGCAAGGCCAGGCTTCAGAATGACTATGAAAATAGGATAGAATATAATTTATTTATTTTATATAACTTTATTAATCACTGCACTGAAATTCACGTGTAACTGTTTAAACACAGGACAAAAGACAACTAACAAAAGGTAAAAGATTAATCAGTATATGGCCAATAGATAATAAATAACAGAAAATAAGTGTAGTAAAACTAGGCAGACCTAATACCCACAAATACTTCCACCATGAATTTATAATGCAGTGAAATAGTCAAACATTTGATTTAGTAATGGGGAAATATTTAATTATGTGTACATAAGATGAAAATACAAAAATACTTTCACATGATTGGATTTGTACAGAAAATGGATTTGAGTTCTAGTCTTCACATCATTATAATAAATCAAATGCTGTGTATCTGATTGACCTCTAGGACCCCTCATGAAGAGGAGTGTAACAACTTGTCAGGTATTAGAAGGGGCCAAAAAATATTAGCAACAGTACTCACTGGAGGTATGTGAATATAATGGGGTGATAAATCAGGCTTGCTTGGAGGAAGACACCCGGCACCCCACCCAGGTGCGCGGTTCCTATTGAAGCCCCATTTACTGTGCAGCTTAACAAAAAATAAAACAAATGAAAGTTGAGGCGTGGTATTATTGTACTGGGAGACAAGAATGGTGGAAAAAAAAACTACAAAAATGCCAATAATGGACAACAAACAAACAAATGGAATAGAAAAGAAATTTAATCCACAGAAAACTAGAGAGAATCATAATTGCACTGTACAGAAGGCTGGCTGTACATGGCCTAAATAATAAATGTGCGCTATGCTAATCTCACAAAAAGCTGTTTACAGGCTTATAAAACATGAATGATTAAATGTCAGCCAGAGAGCACAAGCCACAGGAGTACTGCTGCCTACATGATCAATGGCTGCCGGTGGCTGAGACCAGAAGCCCAAAGTGAATGTGGCAGCTAATGATGTTTTAATTGTACTTGGCTATTCAGGTTGGCAATTTGCTCTTTTTGTTGTTTGCAAACTCAAATTTCAAAAAGCACAATTAACACTGCATGTGAAGCAGCCCTGCTCAAAAAAGAAAAAACCATCAGGCCATTATGTACTGGTTTCCATTATGTCGGTGGGAGTAAAATGAATGTGTTGGAATGAATGAATGTATGTTCGGTGTGATATTATTAACATTTATATTAGTGTAATGCTTTACAATGTTACCATTTCATAAATGCGATGGTTTCCTTTAGGTTCCCGTAGAATGTTATCCCTCTGGAATCCAATGGTTTTTTTTGCACGGTGATTTTTAGCATTACACACAGCTTCTAGTTTCCTTTAGATTCTCACTAGTGATTTATTTTGCAGTGTAGTTTTGAATTTTACAAGCATTTCCGTTGATTTCTCATTAGACTGTGGTTGTTTACCGTGGAAAAATCTATACTGTTAAGCTGCACTGGTATTTTATCCAGTATAGAACATCACTGTTGGCAAAACTAATGTAGCTCTTGTGACATGTTTTAAATATATTTAGCAGAAATGTATTGTGTAGAAAATGATAAATAACAATTAAAAAAACAATAAAATTAACAATATATTTCAAAAAAGATTAAAGTCCAGCAAAGTACATAGAGACATTTCCATTTACCAACATGTAATGTCCAGTTCTTTGCTTTGCTTTGATGTCAGCAACATGTCCATTTGTTACATGCAAACTATATTACAGCGTTGGTTTGTTGCAAAGATTTTGCTTTTGTTCAGTGAGGCAACAAGATGTGAATAATTTATACAGCAAGATATATATACACATCGTCTGGTTTAACGAGCATTTCGATTAAAAGCAGAATGACAACAAAGAGAACCTTCAGCCTTTAATGTTGAGTACCTTGATCAAGGCTGCTATAACAGGAGTGGGCCTCGAACCTACAACCTTCAGGTTACAAGTCTTTTTTTAACGTTCTTATTTTATCGATATCTGTCTATCTAGCTATCGATCGATCTATTTGACTATCTACCTGTCTACCAGGGCGGGACAGTTTGCTGTGTTCAGCAGCGAGGCATGCCAATTATTTTGGTCACGTGACACGCTCATGTGACGTATGTGCGCGTGATATAATGTCATGTGACGTTCGGCTTCAAACATGGCGCTGTCGGCGTCGCCTTTGCTCGTAGGCAGGATGCCGGGCTGCTGGAAGGTTCTCTGTTTGCTCTCGCTGGTGTCCCTGTCGGAAACTTTCCGTAAGTGACACGTCCCCGAGTTACATTTCTGTCAGTCATACTCTTGGCAGTTACGTGAGCTTTTTTTTTTTAATGGCACGTGACTCTGGGTACAAGTGGGTAGTAACAGTAATATTCGTTAAAACGCGGTGTGTGATGTCGTCATCAGCACGCATGTGTCCGTGGAGGGACATCGCGAGGACTGGTTTTTTTCCAGTTCTGAGAAGGGAGTAACATTCTTAATATTTTTCGATCACCCCGGATGAACGTTGTTGTGGTAGCCTGGTTTCTGTGGGCGTTGCCAGAACCTGCCCTGCTCCACTGTTTATTTCAGGCCAGGAGCTTCGCTTTGCCTCCTACTATGGGGATCACATGGTGCTCCAGCAAGCCCCCGAGAGCGCCGTCGTGTGGGGCTACGGGGACTCCGACTCGAAGGTCATTGTCACCGTGACAGGGAAGCAGGGAGGACACAGAAGAAATGCAACCCAGGAAAAGCTGGCTTTTGTGAAAAATGGTGTGTCTGAACAGCTTATTTTGCTTAGAGGAACAGGACATAAACCTGCTTTCATATCTTCCCAGGCATCTAGGTTTTTGGCCGTTTTGGAGCAGCAGGTGACACAGTGGTTAGTGGTGTTACCCTAAAATCTGAAGGTTCTCCTCCTCCAGCTACCTGCTGTGCCAACATGTCATATTTTGACACTTCACTAAATAGTTGTCTAAAACAAGGATAGTAATAATTATAACAATAGATGCGATTTTGATCTGCTTCGTAAATACAAGGTGACTCAAAACTGAACACATTCATAAATTTATTACTTAGTAACTAAGTATCACATGAACATGTAGTCTGAATCAGGTTCTCAAATGACTCTTCATCTTACAAATGCTCACTAGGTGCCATTCATGTCACAAAGCACAGCTGCTGAGTAATACATTTATGAAAGCATTAAATTCTTTTTGAGTCATTATGTGTAGGTATATAGAACCTCGTGTTGTTCCTCTTTCTTTTCAAACAATGTTCTTCAAGCTTTGCACTCTTGATAGGAATCTGGAGGGTAACTCTGGACCCAGTGAAGGCAGGGGGTCCCTATAAGCTGAGCGCCATGCAGACGGATAATTCCAGCACTCGGGTCACCCTTACAGACGTGCTGTTTGGGGACGTATGGCTTTGCGGGGGCCAGAGCAACATGGCCTTTACAGTTTCCCAGGTGAGTCCATGTGTGTTCATCTCGGGCAGTAAGTCGAGGTTGTCTCTGCTCTGTGTTCAGATGTCTCTGTCTGACATGTCTGTGGCTTTCTCAACCAGTTAATTAATGCGACGGAAGAGATGGCCATGGCAGAGAAATTTCCTCATGTGAGGGTCTTCATGGCGGCGTTGGTGAAGAGTGAGACGGAACTGATGGACCTCTCTGGAGCAGAGGTGCCCTGGTCAGTCCCTACTGCAGGTAAACTGTTCTACACTCATGTTCTGAGAGAAAGAGAGAGAGAGCTTTACATTAATCGGGGACAAACGGTCTGAGAGAATAAAATGATATTTTTTTGAGTGAAATAGTTTGACTTTTGACAGGCACAGCAGGGCTATGCAAAGAAACTGAATACCCCGGATAGTGTCTTCACTCGTGAAATGTTCTTAATGTTGAGGGTTTCTCACTGGCTAATACCAAGTTTACTGTCCTTCTATACTTCTACACAAATAAATAGTGATTCAAAAAGAATCAAACATGTTCATACATGTATTACTCAGTGACTTTGTTCATATGATACTGTCAAAACCAGTCTGCAAAGTGTCATGGTTTTCAAACGTTCAATTAACTACATGTTTACATGAAGCACAGTAATGCATTTATGAAAGTGCTACATTTTTTAATTCACGCTATACTACACACACCATTACATGGCCCATAACTTGGTCTTTCAATCTGAATGATGATTTAGCCCCAATTTTAAAGCAGTAAATCTGTGTGTAAAAATGGGTGGTTTTGGTAAAATAAGAAGTTGTACCCATGACTATGTAATAGCATGTATATTTCAGTATCGATGCACATTTCAATAGAAATGTCTTGTGCATCTTCTGAACACTGCAAAACAAATATAATATGCTTTTGTAGCAAACGGATTGGGGAGATTTAAAAGTACTCTGGTTGTGTGACAACAGCAGTACTTGGGGAGACTTTGTTCACAGTAATAAAGCAGACTGTAAACATAATAAAGAGGAAAGAGATCGTAAACTGTAAATGATGTGCTTATTTCACTGGGTGCACATTTAGCTTTCCACACTAAGGTCCATTATAATGAAATGGTTTATGTAATGTTTGTCTTTTATGTTTAAATTCAGTTTAATGGAAAGGACAGCCCTGCCACCTTTTTAATTTAATGGCAGCGGATAAAATGTGTCCTCGCATTACAAAAAATAATTGTTGCATATATGTGGTGTGGAAATCGGTGACGCAGAATTGGAGTTGCATTTTGTAAAAGACACTGAATGTAGCTGTTTAACAATTTAAAGTGCCCCCCCCCCTCCCCCTTCAATCTTTGAACAGATATTCTGGGGGGGGCTGAGTTCACGCACTACTCAGCAGTGTGCTGGCTCTTTGGCCGCTACCTGCAGCAGAGACTGGGCTACCCAGTGGGGCTGGTGGAGTCCTGCTGGGGAGGAACGCCAGTGGAGGCCTGGTCTTCAACGAAAGCGCTTCAGAAATGCGGTCTGGATGCGGGTCAGGATAGGTGAGAGGTCCAACAGCCTCAGTGGACTGTCCCTCCCATTGAAAACGTGTCTATTTATGTCAGTCTAACAATCACTGGCTTAACCCCATAAATGTTTTTTTTTCCCCTATCCATCCATCCATCCAGCATCAGTAGCTGCTTCTCCAGCATAGGGTCACTGTTCTCTGGAGCTCAGGAGTGATTCCATATGCTGCAAATAGTTTGTTTGCTGTACTTGCCTTTTGTTAAGCAAGTTTTTTTGTTTCTATTGTTCTGGTTCCTCCAGTCCATCTGCATTACACAGTGGGGCCGCCTGGGCAAACTCAGTTCTGTGGAATGCCATGATCCATCCTCTGCTCAACATGACCATAAAGGGGGCTATCTGGTACCAAGGTGACAGCATCTTCTCCTCTAATATCCAAATACAATATTTTGTATACAGTACAATACTGATAGGAAAAATATAACCTGTGTGTGTTCTTTGGCACAGGAGAGTCAAACACTGAGTACAACCTGGATCTTTACAACTGCACCTTCCCCACCATGATTGATGACTGGAGGATGTCCTTCCACAAGGGGTCAGGGGGTCAGACTGCCATGGACTTCCCCTTCGGATTTGTACAGGTGCCTGGTCCTCATTTCCCTGCACACCTTTGCAGATAGGCGTAGGGTTGTACTTCATAGGCTTTTTGCCCCGCCTAGTGGTGTATTGTGGAATTCGCAGCCAGTTACCAACAGAAATATTTAAGACATTTGTATACTCCTTTTTGGAGCTCCACAAAGCAACATTCACGGTCCCCTTCCGATCAGCAGCCCAGTTGCTGAGAACCTCTGTGAGCCCCAGTACTTGAGGTTTTAGCGCAGGCAGCTGTTGTCTTTGTACAGCAGATGAAGCAGTCATATTAGACCTTACCACCAAATATCAGGCCTTAAAAATAATACCATCAGGTTGATGGGACAACCACTATAAGTTGGGGACTGTCTGTATGTTTATAATAGCATTCAATTAAGGCAATATATTCAAGAAGCAAAGGCAGAATTGAAACCTACGCACTGAGAGGCCCTTGAGGCTGAGGTGAGCACTAGCTGAAATTAGTAGCAATGATGTAAAGTGGCACTCTTCTCGGTCATCCTCAGCTCTCCACAGATGTGAAGAACTCTCTCAGAGAAGTGTATCCAGACTTGCGTTGGCACCAGACGGCCGACCATGGCTCTGTGCCCAACCCCCGCATGAAGAGGACCTTCATGGCCGTCGCCTTGGATTTGCCTGATGAGGATTCACCGTCACACAGGTAAGCGGGAATGATGCTGCCTGCAGCAGTATGTCAGCCCAGTGGAAACTGATTCATTCGATAGCAAAACCTCTGCTCTTATTAGATAACATTGTTGATTTATTCATAACTAACCAGCGGCAATGCAAAGCTTTGTAATACCATGTATAAGTATTCAGATTTAATCCCCATAATGACATTGGAGGAATATGATTTTAACATACTAAAAAATACCTTATCAAAACTTATTTGGTGTATAGTTTGTTTTGACAGTTTTCTTAAATTTATTCAGCATTGTGCTTGAATAACTTTTTTTGGGGGCACCCCTCCCCCACTAACGGTGGACTTTAACAGGCTGGATATTCAGTAATTGTCACACATGAGCTCTTAACAGCACCCACCCTCTCACTGCTCCAGCATCCACCCGCGCTACAAACGCGACGTGGCCCACAGGTTGACGCTAGGAGCCCGGGCTGTGGCCTATGAGGAAAAGGACGTCTCCTTCCAGGGCCCCTATCCTACCAAGATCGTACTGGACAAGCTCCTCCTCAACATCACCTACAACCAGCCTGTGTTTGTTTCCCCATCGCCAAATACATTTGAAGTAGGTCCCCAGCTGCTGGTGTTCTGTCAAAAGGAAGCTACTAGGTGTTGGAAATGTTCAACTGTCTTATTTTCCACCCAGATCTGCTGCGCTGAGAAACAGCAGCCCTGCAGCTTTTTGAACTGGCAAAGCGCTCCCATGGTGTACTGGGGTGACAACTACGTCCTGCTGTACGCCGAGTGCGCTGAGCTGGTGGCAGCCGTGCGCTACGCGTGGCGTGACTGGCCCTGCAGCTTCAAGGCCTGTCCGGTGTACAGCGCTGACCACGTTCTGCCTGCCCCGCCCTTCATCCTGAACCGCTGGCCATAGCAGCGAGGGAAGCATAAGCTGGGAGCCACACAGCCTGCACCACCAAAACTATGTAGCCAAATGTTTCTTTGAAACGCATGTTGCGTCTATTGCACAGAATAATTTTCTATTCCATTAAATGGGACAGGAGGGCTTCTGAAACTGAGCTAAACTTGGTCTTTGAGAGGCTGCATAATGAGTTTATCACTTTAGTGGCCCTGTTCACTCCGGTGTTGCCTTGAATGAATTAGCACAACTCTGTCTTTGCTCTTAAACCTACAGTATAAAAAAAACATGTAATTCTGTACAGAGGATGTAATTTGAATTATTGTGGTATGTTTCATAAAATTCATAAAGGATAGTTTTATGTAAGCTGACAGTCTCCACCTATAGTTTTCATTTCTACTATACAGAATCTTTTCTGATGGTAAATTTATAAGTTTTATCCCATCAGTTTTACAGCTTCAGAACAAGCAACACTTCGTGGTTTGCAATCCCATTACAGAAACCATTCACTTAAGTGGTTTGCCTAAGACACTGACCACCAGGTGGCGATAAAGTCCTGAATTTTCTTCTTCCAAATTGCCAAGTCATTTCTCTTGCCCACTTTAATAATAGGCCAATTTCTTGTTAAGTAGCGGTCGTAATTCTGTGGTCCTTGCACTACAACAACATCCAGCAAGTTCTGTACAAGGCTGAGGTGGAGCTTGTGGGTGTCTGTGTCCAGCTGTTACCCAGTATTTTGGGCTCAGGAGCTGCTGAAGTGAGAGGCTGCAGACTGCAGGGTGGGAGAGTTGAGGAGACGGGGGTGCGAAGAGAGAGCAGCTTGTGTCGGACGCCCTGCAAAGACGAGAGTCCACTGACTTCTGTTTGCTTGCCGTGAACACAGACTGCTGGTTGTATGCAGATGTAGGATTGAGTCTCAAAAGGCCTACCTGGCGACTGCATCCTGAAAGTGGTGAAACCCTCCCCATCGCTTCTCCTGCCTGTCAGGGTGGGGTTCCCCATGGGTAGGTTGTCCACATTGGAGCAAAGCCGCGCTGCTAAACACACACGGCAGGTGAAGTGACCGTGAAGAACAGGGGGCCGAGTAACAGCCAAAGGTAATGACGGCGGCGGCTCCGCCTCACCTGCCATGCTGTGCTCTGCCATCGCATCTTCATTCCTTATCTGCCGCTGGAAGGCCTCGAAGTTGATTGATGCGTCGTCTTCCGACAGGCCGTGCGGCAGCTGTCCGTCACCAGGGCGACATACCTCAAAGCGCACCCAGCGGTAACTATGAGGGATGTGGGAAGGGAAGGGAAGGGAAGGGGAGGAACTGTCTCACTCATCAGGCAACACACAGCTGGAAACTAGGCTGTCAGGGAGCACATGGGACTGAGAACATGTTCACTCTATATTTTAATAATTGGCACACGTTCAAGTCAAAAACTCCTCTAAATAAAATGCGGCAGTAACGTTCCTGTGGAAGCAGAATGCCCAACTTACTTAGCACACTTGCGGGCCCCTTGGCAACTCTGAATTAGGTTCTGGATGGTGGGGTGGGAGAAGCCAAAGAAATCAGCCCCTGAAGGCACAATGGGGGACAATGGCCGACCCCTGGGGGTGGGACAGAAACAGAGACAATTTGGGGGGGGTTACAGCACTGCTGTGAAGGATGACAACATGTTCAGCACAGTCAGCAATCAGAGTGGAATCATCAGATCATAGGGGAGTGGAAGCCCTCAGTAAAGCAGGACGATGTCTAGAGTCGCACCTCTTGGCCGTGATGGCCTTCAGCAGGTTGGTGTGGCAGGTGAGGGCGGACGAGGCCACGATGGTATCCTGCGGGTCATCCTCAGGTGCAATTTCAAACTGAAACGGCAAGACAGCGGTCACTTTGGGCAGACGCTCACCAAAATCATCCTGTGTGCCTGTGTGTGTGCGTACCTGCGGGCCAGACCCTCCATCCTTTATCTGACATGTATAGAGGCACTGCTGGTCTGGGTTCTTCATGCTGGCAAACACACGCGTGCTGCAGAAGCCCACAGGGTAGATGGCGTTCTCGTCGTGGAAGTGCGGTCTGTCCGTGATGATCTGCGCCAGGGCCCCACCCACCAGCCTCATTAGTGTTACAGCTTTACAATAGTATCCCACGTTCACAATGACATTCAAGATTTGCCCAGTAACAATCTTTTGCTCTTAGACTGTTTTATATTTAAAAGTGTTTTTACAAATGCCAATCATACATTAGATATGATTTTCAAACAACTGCATCTTATTCATTCAAAAATCATTTTTCGGAAGCGCCTGAAGGGGCGTTTGATGTTGCACCACAGTGTTCGGCACTGACCTCCCCTAGACTATGGATGGTCAGACCTCCCAGCACGATGGGGAAGACAGGCCGTCCAGAAGAGTCCAGCGGAATGGGCTGGACCAGCCGGCGAGCTCCACCCTCCAGCACCTTCCTTTTCTTCGACACCTTTTTCAAGACTGATCCAAGAGGGAGAGACAAAAAACAATCTACTGTGTAGAAAAATAATTTCTGCAGGTTATGTGGATGAAAAATGTAATACTCCTGGAAGGACAGATTCTAAATTCTAATTTTAACACAGAAGTTCTAAAATTGGCTTTGATTTATGCATATTTTCAGTCCACCACCCACTGTGCGAGTTGTCTGGGTTCTGCTGTTGTAACACCAGTCTATCTTTTATGTGAGCTAATTTGGTTAAATCTGCTAGCTACAACATAAATAAATTATACTCTCTGTCTCTCAGGGAATCTTATGCCTGCAGGGAAAATGTCACATTATTCCTTGTGTAGTTGAAGCAGATGATCAGGGCACTGGCCTGCAGACCCACCGTCCTCTCTTCCGTTCTCTCGCCCTCTCTCCTTGCGTTCTTTCTTGGGCTTTTTGGAGAGGCCTTCATCCGCCCCTGTGCTGCTAGGCCCAACACCATGGACCCCTGCAAGAAGGGAAGTCCCCGCTGAGCTGGACACAAAGGACGCCACAGCATTAGAGCTGGTACTGGGGGTGGAGAGAATCTCCCCCTCTGGCAGCGACTGGTATTGCAGGAGTGTCTTCAGTAAAAACCTGTGGGCACATAGGAGCAGAAACAGGCAAATGTGGAAATTAAGCACAAATCAAATTTTTCCTCTTAATAAAGTCCCATAACTGAAGGATCACTAACTCTGCTCCTGCAAAATACCCTAAGAATTGTTTTTACCCATCACAAGTCATCTGATGTCTTCACTTCCACAAAAGCAAGTCACAAGTGTGCCAACAAAATTGTCTTAAAATATCCCTCACAGTACAACCCAAAGTGCTCCATTGCTCAAGGGTTCAGAATACTGCAGACGTTGTGTGCCAAGAGTTCCACAATAGTAGAATGTTGCAGATTATGCAATAGCAACTGGGTCTGGGTTAAATTCCCCTGCTGTGAGGTAATCTGACTGGTACTGCAGAGTGGGAGAGTTGAGAAGACAGGGGTGTTTAGTTAAACATTTGGGATATAGAAATACAGCTATTTTAATATAAATTTCTTGAGGAGTGCAGCCCCCACCCCCCTGCAGAACTAGGACTGGCATTGATGTAGAAAGCTCCTGTTTTGCGTTTTCTTATGCATGTTACACTATGCTACTGATGCTATTAAATGGACACACAAGCTACACCGTCTGTGCAGAGGCAGATATTATTCGTGGGTTGCACAGTTTAGGTCAGAGAAATCAAAAAAGTACTTATAAGTAGGGTCGCTAAAATGCTAATTAGTGAATTTGGACTGAAAATGGCAGGAGTGTCTAACTCCCCATTATTGAGTGCATATGATGTTAACTCGGCAATGACTGGATTTGACCCGCAACCCTAATAAAAATAGGTAGACTACAGTGATCTTACCGTCGCTCTTCCTTTGCTCTCACAAACTTCTCTTCCAGATGAGCCACTTCATCACAAAGAGCAGCATTCTCCTGGGGGTCAGAGAGGGCACGACACCATGCTGTTAACCACACAACTTCCCGTCATAACGTCATTTCAGACTTTTCAACCATCTCTGCTTCATTCTTTAAATCTTCCAATGAAAATTTTGTTTTAATCTTAAATCTGACCCAACAGAGCTCACATAATTTACGTAAACACAACCAAACGTAAAATATCTGCCAGTCACTGGCATTTACACACAAATATGAGGGTGCGGGCAGCCTTGCGCAGCCGGAGGTACTTGAGCCGGTATTTCTCATTCTGGTTCTTGCGCTGGATCTTCCTGGCTCTGGGCCTGGGCTCAGCAAGACTGGGAGGTGAGTGGAAGTGGGGCAACGATGCTCCAGAGCTGGAGAAGGCTGCCTGGGACGAGGAGTTCAGAAAAGCTTGACTACTGAATGGCCGCAGGGCCTGCTGTCTTTCATCATCCGTCTGTACAGGGAAGGGAGAGCCCCAGCATGAGATGACAGTTGTGGCACATGATAACACACCATCCTCAGGATCACTATAGACAGGAACAAGGCTTTGATCTGATATGAAACAGAATGGAAAAAAACTTCACAAAACTGTTGATGACTGACACAAACAGAATTAAAACAAGTAATGTAAATTCTCCTTTCACTATTTGTCATTGTGGCAAGACTTCAATTCAGGCTACTCACACAATTATCTACATTCTGGAAATTTACATTATCTAACAGTTTAAAAAGGTTAATCAACAGAACTCCTTCTTTACTATTAAATGCATTCAAAACTCTTGTTTCATTAAACAATTTAACAGTGACTAATGGACTGATAAACCATCAGCAAATTCAATTCTGTTCATCTCCACTAGAATTTAGGAAGACGTTTTCTGTGCTGTCCAGTGTGTCCAAGGATGTTCGTGCCCCACAAAATGCTGACATTCTCTGTCTTTGCCCAAGTTTCAGTTCCTCGTCTGCAGTTTTAATCTGCTGCCTAAAGCATCTTTACCAGCTACAAAGCCCGCCCCCCCACCAGCTACTTGGACTTACCAACAACGCAAAGACTCCATTTCTGTTCTCAATCCTCTTGAATCGCTTGCTCCCTTTTTGAGTCTGTAATATAGTGAATAAACTGAAGCCAAGCACTGGGACTCAAAGTCCCCTAACCGCCCCCCACCTAAAGGATGGACGGCTCTTTGCCGATCACCTAGAGGCGTTGAGCATTTCTGACACCCCTAAGATGCCAAATGACGGCTGTCTTCATTCTGCTAAAGCACAGAACAGTCAACGGTCTTAACCTTTCTCTGCTGCCCTAAAGTTTGCTCATCCTATCTCACAAATAACTAAAGGAAAACAAAATTAATGCAACATGAAATGAAGAGAATGAAACGACAATGTACTGGAAAGGAGACAAATGTCTGAAAACATTTTTTTTTCTGTCAAACTAAAAACTCTGCTGGCTGATATGTACAGGACACAACTAATAAGCAAAGTAAGCGGTGGTTCACAGTTCAACGAGCTCTGGTTTGTTGCTCAAACCAGCTACACCTGTCGCTGTGTCTCTTACCTCACGATACATCACAGCTTCAAGACTGGACTTAGCACTGCAGAGGAAACAGAAAGGACAACAATCAGTACAAAATTCAAAACTCTGAGTCCTTTGTTACAATTTAGTTCATTTTACCAAATCACAACGTTAGTACTGTAGAGCACGCAGCATATCCTCCTGAGACCCAGCCATTTATTTTCACCAACGTTAGAAGACAGATTTTTAAGCGCATCTCCCAAATTGTACATTCTACAATCTTGAGTCTTAGTACACCTTTTAGAAGGTATTCTTTGCTTTTAAATTTTTATCTCATTTAAACTAGTGCTTGGATACCTTCCTAAAAATCACTAAAGTACATTTATAAAACGTTTTCTTGCTGGATCTCGGGAGATTATGAGAAGTAGTGATGTTAGTATTTAAAACAAATACATTTTTGGGTTTAAACTGTCATTTAAAAAAAACAACCAGTACTGTACACATTGTGGATGATCATTGTGATTTTTTTCCCCTACTTTGACTGAACCAAGCCTCTGTCGATAATCCTCTGTTTGATCTCTTTAATGTGCATGGGCCGGCCCGCCTCCTCCAGGACAATCTGAAACCCAGGGCAGGAGAAAATTGTAAGGAGGCTTGTCATTTCTGTACACGCTGGTACCCTCAGATGTGTGAGCTGCACACCGTGTGGTTAATGCTGTTAACCTCTGTAATCAAAAAATGTCGGGCATACCTGCGCGGCGTCGAGCCAAGTCAGGTTCGGCTTCTCTGCAACGTCGCTGGGCGGTTCACTTAAATAATCAAAACACAACACAGAATTAAAAACAAGGCAGAAAGAGTTCCTTTTTAAGCACGCTAATGTAAGAAAACCTCAGACAAATTTTACATCTCACAAAAATTGTCGCATAACAACACTGTAGATAAAATGCATTTACAGCACTATAGAATTCATCAATAAATAGTTCCCTCCAAATGATGTGATTCATACTTTACACTGTATGATTCAATATTCTTAAAAGGAAGTGTTTCAATGCATACATCGATATATACTTATACACACTAAGTACATAGTATTCTCAAGCTTTAGTTAACTGGCATCATTGTCCATATGAAGGACAAGCAGTGCTGTGTCAAAAACAAAAAAAATCCACCTTCATTAAATTAAACTGAAAAGCAAAAAACAAAATTGATTAAAATTAATTTTTTTGAGATTAAAAAAAATGTTCAGTCAGTGACCAATGAAAATGTCTCATACACTCACAAAAGTATGCAGTATCTTGACTCTGCTCATCCTTGAGCAGAAAATCAATCAAATCAGTAGTGAGCAAAGGAAAGTCCTGATGCCAAAATAAAGTTTTAATTTGCATATCAATGTCACACAGTCCTGATTCAAAAAAAGTTTTAATTTCCATGTTTTGAATTGAATACACCAGGATAAATTATTTTCTATACCAATTCAGAGAAAATAACTGGCCATTAGAAGACCATTCTATTTAACTACTATCAAAGGTCAATGTTTCACTCCCTGCAAAAGTCTGAACTGAAAGCAGGAAAAGGTAAATAAAATAGTTCTGAGATGGGATGAACATCTCTCAGTTCTTACACTAGAAACAAGTCTCAAAAAAGCAGTCCTGCTTTCTTCATTCTTCTAAATCTCTCTCCAGTACTTTAGCATTTTGAAAACCATGCCCATCTTATTCCTCTCCAGAATATACTATTCACATACACTTGTACCTCTTGTTACGAAAATCAAATACACAGACATTTCCCAGTACATTTCTTCATGTTTAGTTGGCAGTAACATGCATTGAAACAGAAAAAAATAAATGGAGCATAAGTGCGAGGATTGGATGTACACTCATTTAGAGTATTTTATTTATTTAATTTTGGATTACAGCTATATCTATGATGTTTTCAAAAAGTACCCAGCATGTGGATAGCAGTAACATTGTACTATTATGCTTTTTATTTTAAAACTAAAAGCGACTAGATGCTAGATAAGCATTTATGTGAAGAACTGGTCAGTTCCTCATGGCAGGTTGTGATGTTCTCAGTTGGAAATGAGTCACACAGTGAGAACAGTGGGTCCATTACTCAGTAACACTTGGGACCGAAAGTTGTTCTGTTGCTTGAGAAGTTCATGACACAAAGTTTCACAAGGGCTCATCATGCAGGTACTTCTGTCTGTAAGCGAAATGCACTGTTTGGTCGAGTTTTATGTTGCTTTATACATATAATGTGGCAGTAAACATGGAGGGGACAGTCGTAAGGCTTTTTGTATGGGAAGAGTAAAACAGTCTTCTCTCTAGGGGCCTTGTGCACACGGCCTGTGGCAGATGTTGTGAATTTATTGCTTTACTGTTATTTACTTGTGATTTTTATCCCACACATTACAGGGAATTCAATAATATTCAAGGAGGTCCAAGATGATGGAGGCAGGATGGGTCTGACAGCTCACAACTGGTAGAAATGGAAGCCATCGAACTGAGCCATCTACAACTTGTTTCACCTTCTCTTCTTTACATTTTCCACTCTTTTGAAAAACTCAAGGTAGAGCTTACTGTCCTCAGCCGTTATGTCGGGACATCACGCAATGCTTCTGTGTTTTTCAACCAAATTTGAATCGGTATGACAAAAAATAAATGCATCTCAAAAAAGCTTATATCAACATCAATTTTGTTATTCATAAGTTCTTAGTTTAGGAAGCCACTGTTTTTAAGGTCAAACACTTTTTAATACACTGAACGTGAGGTTGTGCATTTCCCCAACAATTTAAAGTTCATCATTTTAATTTGTCAATAAAAAAATAAAAGTGTCACTTTCAGAGTTCCTAGTCCTAAAAGCAGATACCCAACTATTGTAGGAGTCGTTGGCGACAACAGAGTTAACACATTTTTACTTCATTACAGCTTTATCTGATATTTTAAACAAACCTAGCTCTTCGAATACATCAATGGACTAAGCAATGTGTGTCACACGGAGACTTCAGTTCAGAATCACAATCACAATCACATACACAGGGCTCTACTTCACAACAGGAGAACCACAACAGGAAAAAAAAAGACATGTGCGTACGACCTTTCACACAACACTGTAAACACCTACACCTGGATATCCCTACTGGACACCACGCCAGTCCTAACACTTCCACCTAGTTACAAGTAAATTGTCATGACACCCATTATTTTTCATCATTATCTATGTGGTTATATATGGCTTTCATCATTATCTATGTTTTAATTTGCAAAACATTATATAAAATGTAAATTTAAAATAAAAATGGCCAACAAAAGAAAACTTGCATGCATAAAACAGTGAATTATGGAAAAAAGTCACAATCTTCGATGATGCCATAGTCATGAATGTGTGATTTGTTCCCAATGTATCTGAAATGTGAGAGTGGCATAATAAATGCATGATGTAAACCCAGTGTATGACTGTATGAGACGTAGATATGATGTGATATATGCGACTGTGTGTGTGAGATGTACCTAATGTATGTAATTATAGGTTTGCTGCATGTCTGATGTGCGGCTAATGTATAACTGTATACGCTGCTTGGCTCGTATTTGCTCACGTCTCCAGGGCCTCTGAAGTCCCCGTCAGGCCTGCCATGTTGTCGAGCGCCGGAAAAAGCGAGTAGGCACCTGACCCATCTGGCTCCATCTCCGCTTCAAAGGTGGACAGGGCATTAAGGGAGTCCATGGGTGTCGGAGTGGCTGAAGGCTGTTGTATGGCAGCTGGAAGGGGAAAAAAAATAAATTAAAATTTTAACAAGGTGGCATAGTGCAGCAGGTTGGTGTCTCACAGCTACTGGGCTGTGCATTTGGATGCGGGTTTAAATCCAACTCAAGGGTCTGTATAGAATCTGCATTCTGCATATGCTTCCCATGTTTACATGAATTTCATTCCACAGTCCAGAGTTTTAGGGGGCTGACACTATATTGCCTTTACTCTGTGTGTGTGTGTGTGTGTGTGTTTGCTGCTTTGTTATGGACTTGCCTCCTGTCCAGAGTGTACCTGGTTCATATCATGTGCTTCCACAATAGGCTCAAGAGAACATACACCCATAATAGATGCATGAATAAAACAATAAAACTAGTGAGAACACAAGTGGAAACGTCCTTTCTCACAGCATTGTCACCTTTGTAGGCACAACAATGCTTTTTTAAGTATGACATGTTTCTACGGACAATACAGCATGGCTAATAACATAATGGAACGAGTTATCTTTAATGTATGTAGTTTATCTAAATCATCTTCATATAAAACGCTGCTTAACAGTTACAATGAAACAACAGTAGCTAACGGGCTAGCGTGCGACTATCTGAAACGGCATTATCTGGCAGCACTACACGGAGGACAAATTGTATCCGATGCATTAATAATGTGAACAGAATTAAATTATTTTCGAAATAATCAGAAAACCAAATCAACGTTACCTTTATGCTACTTAGCTCAGGTACCGTCGTTAGCACGTTAGCTTGTCAACAGCCACTGAGCGTTTATTTTTGTTTTCAGTTTGCTTTGTTTTGTTTTTCTTGCGCCGATATTTCATTCAGATGTTTCCAAAAATGAAAAAGGTGCAAAAGAGCTGCTGTTCTCGTCAGATCGAGCTTTTGTCTGCTTCTTTGGGTCAATCGTAGGTTCCTAACGCTGAATGCCCGTTTCCGTCGCACTGCTCCGCCTCCACAGTACGGTTAGGTCGCCACGTTAATATCCAAGCAGCAAAATATGTTGAGGAGTTGCTAGTTTGCCTCTAAATTGAGTTTTAGACTACAGAGTATTAAAACTGATCATTTATTCACAAAATACGTGGCTTCACTTTTCGTAGAGGAACGAAAATGCCGAGTTCCGTTATTGGGGAATCATTTCGGCGACGCACTCGCTCCTTAATACGAACCACACAGTTAAGAGCTGGGGAATCATTTCAGAGGAGCACCCAAGGCTTCAAGAAGCTCTGTGTGTGTGTGTGTGTGTGTGTGTGTGTGTGTGTGTGTGTGTGTGTGTGTGTGTGTGTGTGTGTGTGTGTTATAACATAAAAAAAGCATATTAGTACACTGTTACTGTTATGTATTTGCTGGGTACTTTTGTAAGCATCATAGATATAGCTATAATCTAAATATATAAATAAAATGCTCTAAATGAGTGTACATGCAACCCCCCCACCTCCCCATTCACCCACACACACACATTTGCACCATGTATTCTTTCTGTGGTTTGAATGCATGTTGCTGCAAGCTAAGTCAGCAGCAAGTCAGCAAGTAAAAGGAAGGAAAGGAAGGAAATTCAATTAAATATAAATATACTGGGAAATGTCTGCAGGTTTGAAAAATGCATTGCTTGGATGTTCGTAACATGGGGTACATGATGTGTTTGACACATAAAATGATGATTACTTGAATAGCACAGTTGGTACTACCTCTGTCTAACATGGTGAACGGGTTTGAATCCCGATCTAGGAATACTAGGCATAGGAACAAGAACCAATCACACATGAATTATGTTCAAATTCTGCACAACTAGAACCAAGAGTGATTGAAGAGCATATTGGAGAAGGACATCCATTTAGATTCAGACTAAGATGATGAATAGCTGAACTACTGGAGCTGCGGATCTTCCAATCCTAAAGACTGACTAGACTCTAAAGAGTTAGGTTTATCCTGAAAATTCTTGCTGGTTGGAAGGGGTCTGGAAAGTGAAATGGCCACATTCAAAAAATATTCCCCTTGAAGCAGACAGGGGATGGGAATAATAGGAATGAACCACTATGGTTCTAGACATGAGGAGATCATGCCAGTAGCCTGGAAAGGGTGGCCTGAAGCACAGTAGAGGCATTGCCCACTCATAGCAGCAGAAGGAACAGAAGTGTACCATATCAGGCAAGACTGCAAGAAAGCCTCTGAGACAACCAAGCACGTAGTAGCTGACTGCAAGATGCAGGGAGAGTAATACTGAGAGTCTCAGCCAAGTGGTGACGATTGTATACAATCCCTGGAGCAAAGGAAAATGGCTTGAACACGCCCAAGTCTAAGTGGGGAGGTACCACAGAGCCTCAGACAGATAGACAGGCACTGTTTGGTTGGTGGTTGATAAGTAATTCCTATACAGCACAAAAAAGACAAGAAAATTTGCATAGATTAGTTTTTATGTTCTGGCACTGGCTAACTAACCACATACAGGGGTGATGATAGATGTGATTCCAACTGACTCAAAGGCTCGATTTCAGTGAGTGTAGGCAGAAAAATTCAGGGTGAAACTGTGATCCCTGTTTGATATGGGTTGAGTAATTCCTATACAGCACATAAAAGATTCAAATACTTGAATAGATCAGTTGTCATATCCTGGTCCATCACTATGAGGAGATAGTTGAGAAATAAAGATATTTTACTGATGCATTACCAAATTCATTGGGTCAAAGTGATTTAAAATAAGGCAATCAAATTTTGGCATCAAAAATTATACTACACTAAAGCAAAAATGAGGAACACAAATATCATTTAACGTAACGGTTTCTTACAATTTCTTAATGTTGTTTTATGAGTATCTGCACAGCTGACACTTTTTCTGACAGCGAATTAAAATTCTCCAGCTTCATATTTTTCCAGAGAGAATTCCCTTAAGTGCCTTGTTTATAGATTTAAAATATAAGAACAAACATCCTACAGATGAAAACTGACAACCTACAGGTCACATTTCTGTCCTTGTCTGTTGTGCCAGTAGTTCTGTTCAAGAGGAATTTAAAGTTTCTTCACCTACCCTCTTATTATGTTGATCTGGACTGATCTTGTGTTTATGTTACTACTTCATCACAGATTGTCGTGTCTGCTACCCCGTACCCTCATATACGTGTACCCATTGCACTGTAAAATGCTTTACTGTACAAAACAACCACCATGAGGCATTTTCGATGAAGGAACCAGCTACATAAAGAATGGTAATAGTCTCATTTCCAGTTAAGGTCATGGTAATTCACTGATGTTTTCAGACTTACTGACTTAATTCCTTCTCCTTCTATAAAGATTTGGGGAGATTTTTATACATGCACTCAAATTGTCATTTATTAAACATGTTTTTTATATATCCACATAGATTTTGTATGTTTTGTTCATAACCCTCACAAGAATATTCATGTTCTAGATCAAACATTAATGACACTTGCTTCTGTTTCTATTAGTTTTTTTTTCCCCTCCATACTATAAAGTTAATCTAAAGTATGTGAGAGTCGATAAAGTAAAAGGGCAGATAAAAAGATATAGTGAGCTTTTGTTAAACTTCAAAACAGGAAAAAAAACTTTCCCATACAAAGATGAAACTGGTTACCTGGTTTAAAAACTTTTACCAACACACAACTTTCCTGGTAACCGATTTCTACACAACAATTCAACAAACCCAACAGCTTTTAGAAAGGCACGTTTCTTCAGTGGCTCTTCATAAGTGCACGCTCACACTTTGATGTGGCTCCACTTGTAAGAATATGGGGCAGGCCTGTGAAAACCGTAAGACAGCATCTCCAGATAAGCCCCCCACCATGCTGAGGTTGCAAAGCCATGGACACCTGCTAGTGTTGACCTGTTGTTGCACAACCAAGAAGTTTGTTGCACATGCAGTCATCCAAGGATAAACCATTGTGGGACAAACACTGTAGACTAGCAGGTCAAAACTGTTCACAGCCCCTCACTGGATTCCATCATGCAAACATCCACATTCATGTGGTGCTCAAGTTTACGGTGGTTATACAGTAAATCTAAAGCTATCTAAACATCATGCAGTGAAAACAATGCCGTGCAACTTAGGATAAATTGTCATTTTATTTCAGTTCTATTATTTTACCTATAATATTTTTAAATCAGTTATTCTATTCAGTTTTTATTGTAGCTAGTGAAAGGGCATCATTAAAAGTGCTGAAAGTCCGTCACCAAAAAATGTAATGCATAGTGTTTATTATGAGCAGCTCAGATATTGTTTATTATAAAGCATTATGGTGTTAAGTTCTCTATACTCAAACAAATATCCTTAATGAGTTCCCGACAGTCATGACGAAAATGCAGATAAATTCAGTGCTTTATTTGCAACATGCTTTTGTTTTTCTCAGATTTTTATATATTGCAAAAAATAATTCACATTGAAAATACTGTGCATTCCACTGTCAATGAAAACTTAATGCTGTGTATATAAATGTCAGATTAAAAGTTCATTTGGAAAGAAAAGGCATTTCTGCAAATTAGGTGTGTTTACTATGTTATCTGTATACCCAGTAGTTTTCACTTACAAGTAACACATAAATAACTACAAAGTCCCTGATTAATTTATTGAAAGAACATGTACACTGCAAAGACTATTTTTAATGTTGAGTTTCAAAACCAGAAAAACATGTTTACTTCCAGTTCACAGTGGAAGAACCCAGTATGCACCTTAACCAAACTTACCAAAGAAAAGTCTCAAGTAGTTCAGAGCACATCATGGACCAGTGTTGGCGAGAAAGAGAAGGTCACCCATCCCCCACCCCCAGGGGGAAACGCAGCCCTCACACAGGGGGTCCTGCCAAAGCGTAAACACTGTGCATTCCCTCATTGTTCTGCTTTTCCACGGTTTGCTGTCCTCGCTTGATACCAACATCAGAGTATATGGATACGGTGCTGTCATTCTAGGAAGATAAAAAAAGGGAAGAGTTCAGCGAACTACAGACAATTTTACTTTTAAGCATCCTTCTTCATCACTTTTTATCATCCTTTCTTCTCACTACAGCCTCTTCCAGTCATAGTAACAGTTTGATTTAACCATACTTGTTTCCGCTTGACCAAAAACGCCAGTTTTACCTTTATTTCTAAATGCACTATTTTTAAGCCCGATGTTGGGTCAGAACCACATTTTCCACATCCCAGTTTGATGCACATTAGAAGGAAGTGCATTTCACTCTGTGGTTTTAAACCCGTTATGAGAAAAAAAAACAGTATGTTAACCAATAATGTTTAAACTGAAAGTAAAAATTTGTTACAATGCATTTCAGGTGTCTGCAGAAACTGTAGTAGTATTAGAAAGCAGTTTTGGCGCCTTAGTTTGTTTAAGCCTGAATGCGAGCAAATACGCAGAAGTTACCGGCTGCGTCAGCAAAAGCGTGCGCTGCGGCCTAGCAAATCGACGCATCAGTTGATATCTTACCTTGGCGATCAGATTTGAAGATGCATTGGGGACTATGATATCAGCATATATCAACTGTAATTCATCCACAGTTTGTTGAGCTTTGGGAGAGAAAGAAAATTGTCAGGGAGCTCACCGTTAGAACTATACGTATGTCACCATCCTCCTTGTTGGCATCCAACCAACCTGGTTTCAGCTTGTCTGTCTTTTTCCAGCGCTTGCTTGGCGTGGCGTACACTGCTTCTTGGGAAGAAGCAGGCATTCTTTAACTATTTTCGAACAGTCGCAACAAACGTCTGAATGATGCACGTGCTACAAATGTGAAAAGGCAGCATCTGAAAAGTACATACCTTCACTCGGAACAAGGCTGTCTGTGTAACGTACATGACTAACAAGGACAGAAAAAAAACGTTAACTGGTGCAGCAAAAAAAAGTGAAACAAGGCAACTACTTTCGTCTCATAATGTGGGCACCTATCTTTCCGCCGTGGTGGCGTTGTTCAGTTCTGATTTTCAGACTGGCGTGTATATATCTCCTCAGACATCTCAGCCTGTCAATTATAGTCCCATGTAAATACAGTAAAAGCTGCAAATGAAATTCTGTAACTGAAATACATCCAATTCCACTTTCCATCTATGGTGGTTAAAGCGTTGCCATGGCAAGTGTTGTTCGAGTATAAATCACACTTTGGTGAAAGTGATATGTAGGGCTCAGTGTACATGGCAAGATAGTTACAGAAAAGCCTACAGAGTAATTAAAGCTTTCAAAGGGCCTTGTCTGTTCTAAAGGCTCTTGGTTTTTGCTCATTAAAACCACAAAACCTCTTGCTTGTGGCAGCGTTGGAGTAAAAACAGAACGAAAGGGTCCCCAGAAGTGTAGCGTAGCAGTGCATAGTACAGTGAGCGCACGCCTCTGCAGGCGAGCTGGCGGGTCCGTGCAGAACGTTGTGGATGCTGCTGGGTCCTCCTTTTAACAGTGAGGGTCTTTCTGTGTGCAGATGCACACACTCTGTGAATAGCAGCGCTCGAGCTGCGGCCTCGTGCACGGAGCGTGCAACCCTGCGAGCTATCGTCGCATCCAACAGTGCACTCATTTATTGAAAGAAGTGCTGCAGGTAGCAGTGTGGTTAAGGGCATAAACTTTTAATTTAGTACCATTAAACATGATGCTATACATAGACTTTGTTCCAATCTAGTAAAAATGTAATCTAAGCAATTACTTCTGCTATTACTTTTCCAGCACTCTGCTGAGAAGAGTGCTCAAAAAATATAAGCCATACTGAAATAATTGAATACTACTAATAATAACAACATTATATCAGTAGTATTATATACTACAGGTACAAATCTACTACTACTACTACTACTAATAATAATAATAATAATAATAATAATAATAATGATAATGATAGTGTGAGTGGGGCAAAGTGGAATATCGGGTAGTGCTGGTGCCTACAGCTGAAGGTTTTGGTCTGGCTCAGTCTGTGTAGACTTTGTGTTTACAGGGGTTTCCTTGGTTTTATCCGGTTTCCTCCCACAAAGATGTGTGTCTTGGGTTACTCGGTGAGGTCGATTGCCCCTACGTGTGTGAAAGTCTGTGATTGACCCGTGAGTGACTGGTATCCCGGATACTTCCATAACAATAGTAGGTGTAACTGGTCAGGCCATGAATGAATAATGATGACGCGACAGGAGCGTCAAAAGTGTCTCCACAAGCAGCACCCATTTATTATTTTCGTTTTTCTGGGAGCGCTGCTTTGGAGTAATTACATTATTTAATTTACCGTACTGTGAACCATTACATTACACACGCCATCTGAATTTAACAAATAGTTGCCTGACGGTTTAGAAACAGACCAACTGTACTTCACACTTACCTGTGTGGGTGATGATCTGTGAACAGAGAGATGAAAGAAATCAAGACTTTATTGAAGCAGGGGCTGTGTAAAATGGGTCATCTCTTACTAGTCCTGCAAAGGCCCTGATGCTGTTTTGAAACAGCGGTCTATATCAAGCTGTGCCGTTCGGTACGCATCTCCACTTTTGAAAGTGCATTGATGTTTAAAAAAATGCATATGTGGTCAGTTACAACTCAAACTTGCAGTGTGACACGGAAATTGCTACACAGCTGTGAGACACTAAACCATGGCTGGGTAGCTGTGCACTTCGAGAGCAACTAGGACTGTGGTTTTACTGTTTGGAACAAATTAAACTAATTATATGAGCTCATTGTTTAGGTAGAAAATAATCACCTTCTTGAAAAAGCTGTGAGTAGTCCCCCCCCCACACAGGTTGTTCTCCATATAGCAATTGATCATTCATAAAGAAACCACTTGTTTTTTATCCAGACACACTGACTTAATCTCCTGACTGAAGGGACACAAATAAAACTGAAGATTCTAAGTTGAATATCGTATCAACTTTACCTCCAGAGCCCTGCGCAGCTTTCCTCTTCTTTCGCCTCCAGCATGCAAACATGATTGCCATGACAACAGCACCCAGAATGGCAACCAGGCCATATATTATTTCAATGCTGAAATCTGGAAATGGCAAAAAAAAGCACATTAATGCTGGACAGCTGCCCATATTGGTCAGTCTCAATGAGAGAGATGCATAGTTTGTCACATTAACCTGCATAAAGGTCTTTACAGTTGACTACACTGGCTCCCCTAAAAAAGTAACATTTGGTGCATTTAGCTGGGCAATTTCTTTATTTTAAAAAAGAAATAACACATAAAGAAAACAAAAGTTTCAGTACATCCTACTATATAAAGGTGCCTTGGTGACATATAGCGTACAGTGCGGAACTGCATTCATTGTGTACCTCACCATGAAATCTTTACCATACTTTGGCACTTTGCCGAAGGTCTACAGAACTTTAAGCTGCTGAAACATAAATAGTGTCTGTCAGCAGTATTGGCAGGGACCTGAAACACGCCCAGCGTAGGCCTAGGCAAAACGTAGGCAGGTAGCTACCACATGGTCTCCCTCCTACTCCCTTCCTTTAGTAGAGCTGGTATCTCCTGCCTTCATCTGTAACCTTTACCAGCTTTTGTTCAAACATTGTTCTGAAGGCTGCCCGATTTCTATTCTGTCCATCACTTCAGGACCGGGATCCCCACAGTTATTTCACCCCTGCTTGTTTTTAACTAAGTGCAACATGGCTGTCGGTTTCTTGTTCCACTGCTTTGTTTTAAGCGAAAATTTTTACTGGAAATAGAGACTACATAGTGATTATCTGGTATCAGTAAGTGACACAAAATGCAACATGTAAATGGTCTTATCAGAATGAAATGAAAAAAACATATACTGTGTAGTAATGAAAGCTTTTATGAAACCCAAGAACAGTAACTGAGAGCAGAAGTTCTTCAGAGATGGCACAGTACCTTAATTAAAATACATTTCTTTGTTCAGTCATTTGAATTAAGTGATTTACCAGTTTCTGAGCTTTTTAACAGCAGTAGATGCACACTGGTGTTCTTCTCCCCATACTGGTTCTTCACCACACACCAGTAAAGCCCCCCATGTTCCTTCTGCACATAAGTGATGTGTAGAGTTTCACCACTGTGTGCCTCACTTTTGTTTTCCCTCAGCCATGCAGTGTCAGGTTTGGGGTTCCCGTCACCCACACAGGTCAGGCTGAGGTTGGACCCCATTTCCACACGGACGGAGCCACGAGTCACGGCAGCGGAATGGGACGTCACTGTCGCCGAGCTGGGTCCATCTGGAGAGGATGCCAAGACAGCAGGTTGTAGCATCACAGCATTAGTTTGTTACAGGTACATGTTCAGGGTCCTTTTCTGTACCAGTATATGAGCAGTGAGATTATGTGAGAAATCTGATTTTACACAGAGCTGCAAATCGATGCCTAAATTTTTATTTTGCTTCCCTTTCCCCAAATAAGTTTTGTTAAAATTCATAACACTTTATCAAATCATGCTCTCCAAAGCATTTTAAAAAAATCATTGTGCGGCATTTAGCTGACACCTTTAACCAAGGCACTGCACCTAACTCCCAACAATCATTCACCCAACTACACATCAATAAGCAATGCAACACATACTTCTACACTATGAACAATTCAGAGATCCACTTTAAACATGTGACTTTGGACTGTGAGAAGAAATCGACACAAACAGAGGAAGGGCAAAAAAATTCAACACAGACTTGTATTTGAAAATAACATTTTTCTTTTTTTTAAGCCCCTGCCTGTGCTGGACAACATATTTCATAAATAAAAACTTAATTTAATAAAATGTTGATTCCCATTATGAGCAGGCTACTCACAGCTGACACTGAGTGAGATGCTGTCTGTCCTCCCGTCGCTCCAGTCTGGGTGGGAGACGGTACAGCTGCTCTCTGTACCGTGATCCGTGGCCGTCGGACTGAACCTGTATTCACTGTGCAGCTGGAAAGTGCCGTCGTTGCTCTTTTTTGTCTCAGTAATGACACTGCTGGGGGGCACTTGGTCACCTCTGTGGGACCACAGCACTGAGGCGTTCTGAGGATAGAACCCAGAGGCTGTGCAGGTCAGGGTGGCTTCGTGTCCAGACACCAGGGGACGCGGCTGCTCGATTTTTACTGAGGAGGCCTCAGCTGAAACACACATTGTAAACTTTACAGCTATAAAATACTGTTCTGTAAAATACCATAAAATACAAATACTGCTAACAGTAACATCAGAGTTAATACAGAAAACATAGCTGTGAAACGCATCATTAATCAACCGTACCCAGAATGCAAACAGTTAACATTTTACATATTTATACTTTGTACACTTTTTGTACAAAATTAAATAAAGACAAGTCATTTAAAAAATGTTAAAACGGGAAGAAAATATAAAGTCAGTTCCTTACCATACAGAGAGAGTTTGGTCCCACCACTTGTGCTTCTGAAAATACCTGCAGTGTTTGGTGGTAGGATGGTTGCCTTACAGTAGTACACACCCTCATCCTCAAGTCTGACTGCTCTTACGCTCAAAGAACATTCACAAAGAAAAAGCTGCTGTTCAGAGGCAAGTTGGCGGCACTTTTTACTCAGATTTCCATCAATATCATTTTTGTCTCCTTGTTTCGTTGTGAATACCGCAAATATCCGTTCAGTGTTGTCATCTGACTGGTTGAACGTACAGGATAAAGTGACCGGGTGTCCAATCTCAGCTTTGATTTCTGCAGGCTGATATATCTGCAGTGAACCTTGAATAAAAGAAATTTGGTTTTGTTAGAAAATATCAAAAATTGCTCTATAAACAATTTAGATGTAAGTCATTGACATTTCTATATAAAATGTAATTAACTGCATGTAATTCATAGCTTCAACATTGCATAATCACAGTATAAATGAAAATCTTCAGTTCTTCAGAATTACTGTAACACATATAAACACGCATAAGTTTGAGGCAGTTACTTCAATCTAAATGTATAGAATTGCAGAGATTTAAACATCAAACAAAAACAAATAGGCAGGGTAAAAATGAGAAGTAAAATTCTTCTGCACCTGCAAAATGATTCTAAAGGCATGGAAGTGGGGAAGTTAACTAACAAACCATGCAGATATGACAAAAGGAGGCTATCGTTTCTGCAGCTGACCAAATGAAACCCTGACTTACTGACCCCTCAGTCACACAGACAGTGGAGAAGAAGGATCTGGGCAAATGATGGCATGCAACACATTTGTGAGAAGGGAAGACAAAAAGAGAACAGATACAAATCCCAAAAATGCAGTGTGCAAAGTGTATTGTTTCTGTTCTGCATAGTCACATGAATGAAAATTATGTACATTCCCATCATATACCTGAAATTAAACAGATATGTAATTATCTGTTTTTATCCTGTATTTTTTACTGTTATGAACAAAAATTATTGCACTTGTGACAGAAGCATCTTAAAGCTTGAAGTAGTTATTTTTGTTGTTTACTTATGTTGTCCACTACAACACTTCGGTTCGCTTATATTAAAAATGTATAGCATTTCAAGGAAAACTTCAAAATATCTATATACAAAATGTCCGCTTCAGCTTGTCAATATTTGAATGAAAATTTATATATTTTTATTTCAATATTTTATTTTGCTTAAGAATTATATACCATCCAGTGATGGAGTGGATACCATTCAGGGTATGGTCTCCTTCTCTAATGCCCAGTGATTCTGCGATAGGCTCCAGTTCTCTATGCCCTGACCAGGAAAATAAATAGATGGATGGTTTTAAAACTATATGGAACTGTATACATAAATTGCACTAGCAACAATAGTTTTCCTATAAAATCAATCCAAATCTTATCCCTTTGCACACAATGGAAAATTGAGTCATCGGTTCACATGAGCTATGTATTGGCCTATGGAAGGAAACCAGAGCACCTGAAAGAAATCCAAGCAAACATGGGACAAAATTCCAACCCACATCCAGTCACACAGACTGGAAGTTTAAGTCAGAGATGGCAGCAAGTATAAAAGAAGACAGAGGCAACACCTACCAGACCCTTTAGCCAGTGTGAGAAGACCACAACAAACATAAAGAACATACGTTAGGATCCCGCAAGGCTCAGCCATGATGTGTGGAATGCAGATCAACTCACTAGGGTGTGAGCAACACAGCAGAATGAATATGAGTGAGCAAAGAGTTCGTGCCCAGAAGAAAAAGGTACAATTTTCTATTTTTATCTAGTTTCACCACTGGCTACTGGTTCTCCTTTTCTATTGTGCTCAGAGTTTCTTCTCCAGCTTTCCCATCTACTGCTGAATATCAGCCTAATGTGCTGTACATAGTGGCAAGACGATCACCTCCAAACAGAGGTCATGGATGGGAAGTGAGTTTTGTTACTATTTGTTTTGAAGAATCACTTTCCAGTGCAGCATCACACTCCTCACATGAAAAGCTGTTGGTAAAAGTACTTCCTGTCAATGAAAAAAAAAAAAGCTGTTTTGTAGCACTGTTAGTGTGAAGAGCAAACTCTTCTTAAATGGATGGAAGAAGGTTCACATTAACATGACATTTTTGTTCCACTTGTATTTTTTTGTAAAATGTTAAATTTGTCCATTTCAGTAAGTGTATAAATGCAAACCGAGTATTTACACTTCTAATAAAATAGTTATTATTGCATTTCCTGGTAGTGTTCAGAGAAGCTTGTCACATGCGCCAAATTGTTGTGACCAGTGAACTTACTATTAAGACATAAATAAGAGACAGTTAAAGTGATTTTTGGACACTCAGCTAAAGGTTTTAACACAAGGCGTCAAGACTCTAGTGACAGAAGTAAGTACTTATAGCAAGTAAGAGCACAGATTTGACTTTCTGAACAAGTGTTGGACATTGACATAGTGTTGGACATAGATTACATGAAAGATAATTGTTACACTATTTTTAAATAGGCTGAACAAAATGTTTTGAACTTCTCTATTTGTGATGAATCCTTTCATGTAACAGTAGTCTAAGAATCATGTCATTATGCAGACGTTTGATGTAAAACCAGGAAGAGGACAATGAAACCATTTTGACCTATGTCTCAGTTCTGTAAATTCCTGCATTAGAAATGAGATCTGGACCCAATATAGATATATTTTTTAAAAATATTACAGAAAAAAATTTGGTACTTCTAAATATTCTAAATGTATTCACAAATCAGTGACGTAAGTTTGGCTCTAACCCAACTGTAGTACCCTTGAGTAAGACCCTAAATTGCTCTGGAGAAAATTGCCCAGCTGTATAAATCACAGTAAGTCAATTTCCACTGCAAGCTGTTTTGAATAAAAATTCTCAGCTTGTCATGATTTTATAGCTACTTGATTAAATATGAATAGAATGAAAATTTTATTTGGCTTCAGGTGAAGCAGCTGTAGTTATTTACTGTTGTATTTCTGTATTATTTTAAAGGCCACAAAGTTCAAAGTTCAAGTTCTTTAGGTTTTTTTTTATTCAAACATATTTGCACCCAACCTGCAACACGCTGGTGACCCATTCATATACCACGCAATATATCATGTTTCACAGGACAACCACAAGTGGCTGTATATTACTGTAAAGCTGACAAAGGATGATTGTTACAACTGTTTTCTGAGGAAAATAAATCATCCACTTTTATAACTACACACTCAAACACCTCAAGAGGTGATTTTACTAAAGTTAGATCTTAAGGCCTTTAAAAAAGCTTTGTTCCGCCTTGCTTTCTGTGATTTAAATGGCACATTGTAAACTGTTGCATGGAAAACAAAGTCATATGAGGCCCCTTATTTATCCAGTTTCAACCACATCTGAATGTGAAGTTAACCAAATGAAATATCTTCATTTTTTATCTCAAGGACATGGTCAGATTATAAGTATCCTCACACTTGGTTTCCAGTCACTGATTTGTGAACCAGCACAAGCGGAGCAGATATCTCCACTCCACTTCCTTGCAGGACTTCAGTGCAGCTCAGATGTGCCCTGTGGTTGCAGGCCTCCTGTTTGAGGTACTCGCTGTCACTGAACATGTCTACTTCTCGGTACCCTGAATTACGTGCACCTTTTCTGCTACTAGACCCCCCCCCCCCCCCCGTGTTGCATGCTACTTGCCACCCAGCATGTCCTCCTCTGACTGAGCGATGGCTTGCGGTGGCCAGTGGAGAACTGAGTGGGTGGGATATGCGTGAAGCAGTCAGTTCAAGGTTGTACTACACAATTTATGTTACAAGGTAGAAAAGGGAAACATGTCGACAGGTACTTCAATACTCCCAGGTTTTTCAGGGTTTCTGCTCAGCTGTTCTATTTTGATGCTGGGACTGGCTGGGGGTTTCTGGGTGGGGTGGTTATAATCCAGCAGGGATAGGATGACCAGCAATACAGCCCTGCCGATTGGTATGGGTTGTTATGAGTAAATATGAAAGTAAAAACTTACTGAAAAACCTTTTTGCTCTTGTCGCCCATTTTCTGAGTGATGCATAGTAAACTGATGAAAGGAACACAATTTTTTGTATTATCAAAAAATGAACAGAAAAATAAAGACATTGAGAAAACACTCCAGTCTGAGGTGAGTTGAACCCAAGTCAAGCCAACATCAGTTTTTATTTTTGCCCTGGAAATTAAATATTGTTTTTTTTTTTACATATCTTTACAGCTGGCCACCTGTTAGTGAACCGCAGCAGGTAGAGTGAAGGCCTTCTTCTCCACCTCCCTCCAGTACTTCTCAGGAAGCCCAGCCTCTCTGGAGAGCAAAGAGAGTGCTTTTTAGGAAAACCATCTGAGAGAAGTTTTCTCTCCAAAATATTTAAAACTGCAGTAATATATAACTTAAAAATACATTGTGAGAGTTGAAGAATGTAAAATTCAAATGCAAATACAGGAAATACATAATAAAACAGTTCACATCTGACAACTGTTTGTTGACTAAACATTTTGTGTTGTATCTGACAATTGTCTCAAAGACTCACTTCAGCTCGGTTATCTTCTTCTCCATGATGGTGTTCAGGCGCATCTTTCGATTCTGCTCCTCCTCTCTGAGGCGCTCAACCATCCGCTGCGTTTCCCTGTGCCTCTCAGCAACTCGAGCTTCATGCTCCCTCATCTGCTGCCGGATCCCCTCAGCGTGCCGTGCCATTCGCTGCCTCCGGGCCTCCTCCTCCTCCCGAGCACGGTTGATGGCTTCCTTCTGGGACCTGTGCGGAGGTTAGTGGGTGAGAGGCAGTTGTGGAGCCCCTAGACGATTTTTGCTGCACCTTCTAAAGATGGAGTTTACCTTAAGACTCTCTCAAATGCCACTCTATTGCGTGCCACCTCAATGGAGAGAAGATGCTCCTTCTGGGTGACCTGCTTCAGCCACTCTGCCTTCAGCTTCTCCACCTCCTCCATTTCCCTCTGGGCTTTCTCTTTCTCCCTTCTCCTCCACTCTCTTTCAGCTGCCTCCTGATTCCTCCGTGCCCGCAGCTCATCCTGGTGGTCACACAGAAAACTCAACCCATCTAGTTTTATCACCCCAAGCACTATTACCCAGACTAAAATCACTCATGTTCAGTGTAACTCTGCTGTGCACCACAATGTACTACACTGTACTGGAAGCAGGATGCATGACGTAAGTTTATGAAATTGGGTAATTTGGTGCTTGTTTCAAGGTGCATCTGTGGAACCGAGTCCTTCCCCATCCCCAAGAATATTTTTCTATTTTGTACCACACTCCTGGAAGCAGTACACATGTTCTAATGAAAGTAATGGTAAAATCCACTGGGAAACTGACAGCGGAGGACATTTACCTGCTCAGCCTTGCGGTCCCTCTCTCTCTCCTGCAGGGCCCGCAGTCGTGCCAGTTCTAACTCTTTCTCCTTCTTGATCTTCTTTTGCTCCTCCTCATGTTGCGCCTCCCGCTCCTGTCAACACAGTCCCTCAGTCTCAGTCTACCTCTTTTCTGCTCCCTCCTGTTATCTAAGTCCATCCCCCACAGGTCCCCCTTTTGAATAAGACAGCACTCTTCCTTTCCCTTCCCTTTACCTGAGTTCTCTCCCCTCTTTTGAGATCATCTTGTCTCTATTCCCCTGCCAGGGATTAAATGTTAAATTTCCAGCACCCTTATGATTAAAAATCTTCAAAGTGAACAAGCCATATGGCTGCTCCAGACATGCTGAGCTTCTGTATACAATAAGTGTTGCCTCTATTGTACATCCCAGTTGTTTGGAAGTATATTGTTTCATCTTCAACTTCCTGGCACCTCACTCCTTAAAGGGATGTCTCAACTTTACATAAATCTAGCTTATTTTCATCTCTATTTTATTTTGTACCATCTTTTGGTTAATGTATTCCAAGTTGCGCTGGTCAGCCAGCCTCTCCTCTTCTATCCTGAGCTCCTTGGCACGCAGAGTCTCCTGGTTGATTTTGAAAACCTCCAGCTGCAGTTGCTTCTGCTGTTCCTTCTTCTTCTGCAGGGCCTGAATGGAAAATATCAAAGTTGAGCACAAGACTCAATACAGACACAGGTCAGCGCAAAAAAAACTTTTCAAATGGTATTGTGCCACTCGGTATAGAAGTTTGATTATTTTTTAGGCTGGTGTCTTTGTCTAAGGTGGCATGTGTGAGACTTGAGCAATGGAAAAGAATTTAAAAGTTGCATAAAGGTTGTTAATAAACAGGATGAAGGATTGCACTCGAGCAGTTTTTAGTTGCAACAAAATAGGAACTGAATAATTTTTGAATCTGGAGTTAGTACCTCCAATTCTTCCATTTGGATCTTTTGCATTTTCTCCAGCAACTTCTGATTCTCCTGCTCCTTCATCTCATCTTGCAGCATCCTCTCCTCCATCCGCTCTTCAAGCTGTTTCTGGATCTGCGCCCTTCCCCTGATGGACAGGTATGAGAACCAGACGCAAATGAGCACAGGACCCCTGCAGGGGGAAGAGTGCAGTCTTAGCACGGTAGCCGGTGACTCACAGGATGTGCTGTTGTTTCCGACGCTTCTCAGTCTCCTCCTCGGCCTTCAGCGCTCGACGTCGGCTCGCCTCCATTATGGAGTGCAGCCGTAGCTCCTCCTCATGCAACTCCTTCCGGATTTGCTTCTTTTCTAGGATCTGGGTGTCTCGTACTGCATTGCATCTTGCATCCAGGATTACCTAAGGGACCCACCACACACCCCTGCATGTCAGCATGGTTACGTTTGTTACCATACACCACCTAACTGTTATGTTGTTGTCTTCTTGATCCTTTAATCCAAGGGCAAAAAATTAATTGTATTTATAAAAGGATATTTTGCTAGAGTAGTTTGGGCCCTGTTGCGTATGGTTAAGGTTGCATTTCA
Organism: Arapaima gigas; assembly: GCA_900497675.1. Lineage (NCBI taxonomy): Eukaryota > Metazoa > Chordata > Actinopteri > Osteoglossiformes > Osteoglossidae > Arapaima > Arapaima gigas. The sequence goes on from UFQX01000218.1 coordinate 67,161, forward strand.
AATACGTTGTACAGACCACCATACGCTCGAGAGAAACTGAGAAATAATTCAGCCCACCCCACCTTATTGAGCTTTCTAATCTCATCCTCCTGTTCCATTCTCATGGCGTGGGCTTTTTCCAAGAGATACTCTGCTTGTTGCTGGGCCTCCGCTTCAATGTCATTCAAACCCTGGTTTCTTTTTCGGTCCACGTCCGCCTGCCGAATGCAAGCCTTTCTTTTCTCTATAGCAACCTGGCAGGACAGGACAGGACAGGAGGATGCATTTCATTCCCGCCACATTTCTGTACTGAAGACACTAAAAACCAAATCTGATTTTGCACTTGGAGAGTTTTTAAATGTAAAAATTTTAAAAATAGAAAACGTTGGGGAGTTGGAAAAAACCATGGTTTGAGAACAGTGTAGTTTGTAGGAAAGTTAGATAGATTTGCACGTCAGAACTTTGCAATAGAAACAGTCTGGAGGCATACTTTTCTTTTGAAAACTGAGTCTATACCATTGCTTCCTCCCTCTTCTTATGTTTTGCCTCCAACTCAGCCTCCCTTTCCGCTTTAGTAAGTATACGAGACTCCAACATGATTCGTTCGATCTGTGACGGGTACAGGATGATGGACAGCCCAGACTGATCCTCTGATCGGGCCACTTGTCTGGGTACTGAGGTTTCGCACTGATCCTGGGCATCGAAGGAAGACATTAGTTCCTTGCAGAGTAATCCCCAAAAGATACAATGACAGAGCAAGGAGTTACTTTTCACAAAACAACACGTATCCAGGTTATGAAACTCGCTGTGTGTACATTTCAGCAAAAGGACATAAAAATCAGAGTTCAACCTTTTGGGAGGCCCCGAAGAGTGTTTCATCTACATAAGAGTTCTGAGCGCGGTATTTTTGAGGCTGTGGTTTACCAGATGGCCGTGAAGACGAAGACCTCAGAGTCCCCACAGACTGCGGCTTTATTGGTGTAGTCATGGAAAAATGCTAATATCAGTTCATACACGAAACTTTGTCATGTCAACATGATAAGCATATAAAATTTCATAAATTGGAAAGGCAGTAAATAAAATGGAAAAGCTGACGTGTATAACTGTACCTGGTATGAAATGTGTGGGTCTACAGATGTCATTACATTTACAGTAACCCTACACACTTTAGTAAAGCAAGTTATATTCCAAAACTTACCATTTTATTCATGCATCAAAAATGGATGTAATAGGTAAAAACAAAAAAGAACGGTGCTTGAATTTATAAACATGTGAAAACGAGGTAAGGAAAACGCATATACACCTCTGGAAAGCCCTGACAGACTGATTCACATGTATAAGGTCAGGTTGTTGATGTGTGTCTACGACAACAGTCCAAAAACAAAAATGGTGTCCATGGTAACAAAATTATTAATGATGATCTTTCCATTTTTAGAAAACACTTAATCCAATTCAGGGTTGCAGTGGTCTTGTTTGTGGGGGCCACATGTCTCAGTGGACTACAGACTAGATATAGAATTACACTTCTGTGTCAGGGTAAACATGATGGTGATATCGGTAAAGTTATTATGTAACAAGAAAATCAACAAATACATACAATAAATTAATGAATACAGAATTTTAATCCAGAAAAAGTGAGAAAAAAGCATATTATGAAAACAGCCAGGATCAGATCGTACCAATTTTTACTTTTTGATCAGTTGTTCAGAGATCATTCTACCTAAAGAAACTACATTTTGACAAACAACTTGCATGTGTAAAAAAACACCATATACGCTGCACGCAATGGGAAAAATGGGAAGACTGATAACAAATCAATGGAGAGCAGAAATGAAGAATCAGAATCATAATCCCAGCCACTCCCAGGGAAGCATTCATGAGAAGAGATCATTTGCACTTTAAAACTGCTCCACTGAAGGTGTGATACGATGATAGCACTCTCTGAGTGACAAGTTTCACTAATGTCCCCCCTGCTGACTGCATAACTATTTCTCATGTAACTGACTTAGCACTGTATGTAAGATCCTAACACAAAGTTCACAGCCTCTCTGCATCCAACTGCTAATCCCTGTAATTGGAGAAGATGGAGACTTTGTTTTGTAGTAAGGGTTTGGTCCATTACTGGTATAATTTTTTAACTCAAGTGGGCTTGAAACATGTACCCTAAATGCCGCTAATATGGAAGCAATCAAATTTTGTGGTTAAATTCAAGGGGTACACAATTCTGGTTTTCCCAGAAAGTGGAATAACCCAGTTATTAGGTAAAATGATTTGGTAAGGTACAAACTTATGACCAGTTGTTCTGTGTGGTCTAATGACATAGCGCAATAGTAGTACAATACAGTGATATGGTCCAAAGGCACAGATGGTGTAGTCCATGCTGAGAGATCCCTTGATCAGCCAGTTTCAGCCACATGTGAATGTGAAGAGAACTAGAGGAAAGACTTTCATTTTAAGACCTTTGTTTAGAAAATTGTCAGTTTTGCAAGTTAAATGGGCAATTTTTATTCTTTAAAATATCTCTCTGGCCACCTGCTAGTGAACCAGAGCAGGCAGAGTAAGAGCCTTCTTCTCCACCTCCTTCCAGTACTTCTCAGGGAGTCCAGCCTCTCTGAAAAACAGAAGAAGCTTTAAGCAAAACAAGCGAAAGGACGTTTGCACTCAAAAAACAGAATAAAGTTGTCTATAAAAATACATTTTTAAAAATTAAAAAGTATAAACTGGTTATGCACAAATATTAACTGTACGTCAACAGGCATCTATCCTTGACGTTCTCCTTTAGCACTCACTTCAGCTCTCTCAGCTTCTTCTCTGTGATGGTGCTCAGTTGTGCCTGGCGATTGAGAGCCTCATCTTTGAGGCGTTCACTATCATGTACAATATGTTTGCGGTTCTCAATGGCCTGGGCCTCACGCTCCCTCATCTGCTGTCGAACCGCCTCAGCGTAGTGCGCCACTTGTTGCCTCTGCTCTGCCACCTCTTCCCGAGCTCGGTCAATGGCTTCCTTCTGAGACCTGTGGGAAGGTGATTGATTCAGGGTGGTTCATAAGAGACTAATTCAATGTTCTGCAACCTTGTCTGCATCAAAACTCTCATATTTCAAAGGCAAGTGAGTGGAAGATATGACCACAGCTGTGCTGAGAAACAGAAAATGGATTTACTGCTATGCACTTACGTTCACACAGTATTAAGACTCCTCTGGAAGCCATGAACTTTTTCCATAGGAACTGACTATCCAAGAACCTCTTGGCCTGAACCAGCTAGCTTGCACATCTTAAAATGTTTCTTTGTTATTCCTGACACATGCCATATGCTGGACTCATAATTCTACATTTACATTTAAACATTTTACAATGCTAATTCACAGTACTGAACTGCCTATAAATATTCACACACAGCAGAGCAACGCAACACTCACCACGGACTCACTAAGGGCAATTTTACTTTCAACTAACATCAAACAATTTATCTGAAAACTGTGTCTTTTGAACTGTAAAAGAAATTTGAGTATCTGGAGAAAAACCCACACAAATGGGAAGAACACGAAAACCATGCATTGGATTCAAATCCAAAGCTGAAACCACAGACCAAGAACTGTAAGGTACCAGCACTACTCTCTGTGGTACTATGTTGTCCCTGTTTGGATTTCAACACAGCAGAGAAGATAGTGTGCTAAATTATCCTATTTCTGACACAGGTTTACCTTAATACTCTCTCAAATGCTGCTCTATTGCGTGCCGCCTCGATGGAGAGAAGGTGTTCCTTATGAGAAACCTGCTCCATCCATACTGATTTCAGCTTCTCAACCTCCTCAAAATGCTTCTGGGCCTTCTCCTTTTCTTTTCTCCTCCACTCCCTTTCAGCTGCCTCCTGATTCCTCCGTGCCCGCAGCTCATCCTGGTGGTCAAACAGAAAACTCAGCCCATCTCCCATGGACCATTATTATCTCATGAATTGTTATCCAGTTTATAATCATTTGTCTCTACTGTGTAGAACAGTGTACTACAATGTACGACACTTGTGGAAGCAGCATGTATGATTTGAATGAAGTTGAGCCAAATAAGAGTGAAAATAGTTGAAACTTACCTGTTCAGCCTTGCGGTCCCTCTCTCTCTCCTGGAGGGCCCGCAGTCGTGCCAGTTCCAACTCCTTCTCCCTTTTGAGCTTCCTTTGCTCTTCTTCATGTTGTGCTTCCCGCTCCTGCCAACGCAATTCCTCAGTCTCAGTCCACAAGTCATATCTTTTCTGCTCCCTACTGTGTTCCAAGCCCACCCCTTACAACAATCTCTGCTAATGGATAAATCAACTGTGTACCATTCCCTTCCCTTGACTAAGATATAACCACTCTTTTGAGACCATTCCTTCTTTACTCCTCTCCCAGAATAATTATTTGGTCTATATGGAGAAACCAGAAAACCCAGAGAAAACCCATGCAAATATGTGGAGAATATGAAAATTCTTGAGTAGCCTGAGCCAGGAGCTATGGAGACAACAGTCCTACACACTGTGCCCCCTTACCACCCAAGAACAGAATAAAACACAAATAACAGAAAATAACAGTAAGATAAATAATGACAGGAAAATGAGATATAAAAACAGATGATAGAAAAACAGTAAGCACAATGTGTTATGTTTAAGTCAGTTTATCCACGTGGGTCTTAAGCCTATATTTATGTGTTGGGAGTACTTCTGATATTCTCAACATGGTTCTGAAACAAAGTTCTCTGTCTCTCTGTGTTTAAAACCTAAGACAGGAATTTTGCATATTTGGTGAACAATTTGATGAATGTTCTGTGACTGAGAAACACATTATTTTTCATTAAATATAAATTAATTTTATTTAAATGGTAATTAAGAGCTAATTATATAATTCACCTTTCAAGCAGGAACAAATTACACTCATTGTATCAGAGAAGCCTGTATAGTGTTTGTTCCTCCACTACCAGCCATACTAGTCCTTCTGCAGCTGAAATTTATCCACATTACGTGAACCACTGTTACTTCTGTTTCCTACCATCTTTTGCCGGATATATTCCAAGTTGCGCTGGTCAGCCAGCCTCTCCGCTTCCATCCTGCGCTCCTTGGCGCGCATAGTCTCCTGGTTTATTTTAAAGATCTCCAGGTGCAGTTGCCTCTGCTGCTCTTTTTTCTTTTGCAGAGTCTAAATGCAAACAATTATAAATAAGAACAAGGATTCATAAAGGTAAAATGTGCACATTTAAATTCTGAAAGGGCGGTTAAGTATTATAGAATTTAAAATATAACATACCAACGTACCCTTTCAATTGTCTCAAATGCTATTAAGTGACCATCTTTTTTATATTTATTTAGCTGATGTATTTGTCCAAAGTGATATGCAGTGTCCGAGTAAATGACTTTAACAAAATAGCTGAAGGATACAGCAAAAGAATATGTATGTCTGAATCCAAAGAACTCATGTTCCAATCCCACCACCTACTATAACACAAACTAAACTGACAAACTAAAATTGGTCCAGTAAAAAGTACCAAACTGCATAACTGGGTAAATCATTTTACGTAGCTTAACACTGCTAGTCATATAGATGGAAAGTGTCAGATAAATAATTAAATCTCAGTGTACTTCCAGCTCTTCCGTCTGGAGCTTTTTGAGGTTCTCCAGCATCTTCTGATTCTCTTGTTCTTTTATCTCATCTTTTAGCAGCCTCTCCTCCAGCCGCTCTTCAATCTGTTTCTGGATCTGCGCCTTTCCCCTGGTGGATGAGTGCATGAAACACAGAATCCCATGAACACAGGGCCCGTGAGGGTGTATAGCAAAAAGTGCACTGATAGGACAGTAGCAAGCAACTCACAGGATGTGCTGTTGCTTGCGGAGGTTCTCAATCTTTTCCTCTGCCTCCATTGCCCGACGTCGGTGCACCTCCATCATGGAGTGCAGCCTTAGTTCCTCCTCATGCAACTCCTTCTGGATCTGCTTCTTCTCTAGGATCTGGGTATCTCGCACTGCATTGCACTGTGCATCTAGGATCACCTAAGATGCCCACCACACGTCTCATCAACACACCTACATGTTTGCTGCCGCACACCACTTTGGGTTACTTATTGGCTTGTAAGTGGTTTTCTACATAGTAAAAAATATATCCATTTATTCAACTGTATAGTTCGCAAGAGCAAATCAAGCCGTATGCTCAACAGCAAGACCACACTTTTGGGCAACTATAATGTGTCCTGTGTTACAATGGTTAGAATTGCATTTCAAATACCAAAAATCAAGAGAACTAGTACAGGAACCCAAACCTTGTTGAGTTTCCTAACATCGTCCTGCTGTTCCATTCTCATGGTGTTGGCTCTTTCCAAGAGATACTGTGCTTGTTGCTGTGCCCTTGCCTCAATGTCACTCAGACCCTGATTCCTTTTTCGGTCCAAGTCTGCCTGCCGAATGGAAGCCTTCCTTTCCTCAGCAGCAATCTGCAGGACAAGTAGGAAGGAGAATACAATTTTCAACCCTAACCACATCTCTGTACTTAGGTACTAAACCAATTCTGCTTTTAGACATTGGTGTGATAATTGTTTTAAGTAATAGTTGGGAAATTTTGCTAGATCCGCAAATCAGAATTCTGCAATGGATACACATTGGGAACATGTCAATCTTATGAAAATATAGTCCATACCATTGCTTCCTCCTTCTTCTTTTGTTTTGCTTCCAACACAGCTGCCCTCTCCTTTTTACTTAGTACATAAGATTCTGCCTTGATTCGTTCCATCTGTGAAGGGTACAGGATGATGGACAGTCCAGATGGAGCCTCTGACAGGGACAGATGTCTGTGTTCTAAAATGTCATGTTGGTCCTGGACACCACAGAAAGACAGCTTAAGTTACACTTCAGATTAATTCCTGAATAACTTTTCATAACTTGGCCGTGCAAATGAATGCCACAAACATACGTCGACCAAGCAAGGAGTTAACTACTAACAGAATACTAATAGAATACACACCAATGCACAAAGCATGAAACTCACCATGTATACATTTAGCAAAAGATAATATCACAAAAACCAGAGAGAGGGATGTCAACCTTTTGGGAGGCTCCAAAGAGCGTCTCATCGACAAACGAGTTGTGAGCTCGGTATCTTTGAGGATAGGACCTGCCAGATGGCCGTGAGCACGCAGATTTCACAGACCTCACAGGTTGTGGCCTTGTTGTGGTAGCCATCTAGAAATCAAATGTGTACATTTCTGTAACACCAGTATTTAAAATCTCAAAAACTTGGAATGAAAAGTTTACACTTAGAATTACACTTGGTATGAGACGCACATTGTTTTGTAGTTTTTATTACGTTTACTATTGTACAGTTAGGTTAAGCGTCAATTTACATCATTACAAAGTAGAAATTTGATTCCAAAACTTACCATGTTTTTCAGGTATCAAATATGTTTGAGTTAAAAAAACAAAAAAAAAAAAATTTAATGTTATTAAAGGGGGAATAATGTATGAGAGGTAAGGAAAATATATAAGGTTTGCAAGAACCAACCGACCGGTCTAACATAGAACGCAACGAGCCGCACATTTGTTGACACGTCTCGATGGCAACGGTGCACAGAAAGGATTCGACAGAAACGGGGGGGGGGGGGGCAACGTGGTTTCCACGGAAACAAAATAATATTCAAAAACTTCTGACACCAACAAATACACTATTGACTGCATTGTCACCGAATATTCATGTAAGGAACACTTTAGAAATACTTGAGTTGTTAATATTGCCTAACAAATTACAGGATATTGACTGGTGTAAAGGTGTGAAATGTGTAAGCGTTGCAAAAATATATGCACACTGAATTAATGTAAACATCAATTAAAACATAATTAAAAAGTAGAGACAAACTGAATATTATCACTGTATTACACGGACACGAGCTTAACCTGGTCACCTTTAATTTCAGGTACGCGCAAGTTTCCATCCTGTTACGCGCATGCGCAGCTCTTTGCGTTTTGTGTTTTTTTTTAATTTTAGAACATGATCGCGTTTTTTTTCGTTTTTTTTAATACGCGCTTCCGGTGCTGTTCTTTACATCAAACTACTTTAAAAGCGTTTTGCTGTTGTCTTACAGAAAACGAGAATACGTTCGAAATACCTCAGTTGTATATCGTATCCCAATTTGTGTGGATTAAAGTTTACATTTTAAAATCAAGTAAAAGTAATATGGTTAGCTAAGCTATGAAGTAAATTTTTAGAGATTCCCTCGCCCTGCTATCGTTTTAATGTCAAAGGCCAATGAGACAGAACTGTATATGTAACTAAAAACTGCCGGACACCTGTGAACTGAGTGATTTAGTGGTTTCATAATAGTACCAGCTGGTAAATGTAAGTAAACTTCGTTTACTTTAATTCCTTAGTGAAATTGTAAAAAAAAAAAAAAAAATCAAATAAATAAAATAGCAGAACGTAATGCTGTGCAAAAACAGTTGAGCTTATTATATTAAAACCCTTTACCCAAGGCACTTGCAGGAAAGGCATATGTGAATAAAATTAATATTTTAATTTAGGACCACCACGTTGGTCACCTCTTCTGAGCGCACATTTACCACCACTAGTCTGATGTAGTTCGGACTCAGAACTGTAGGCGGCGCCAAATGCCGTAACGATCGTGAGAGCTAATGGGGTAGGAGCGGTGTAAAGATGACAGCTGTTACATCCAATGAAACGTAGCTTTGTGGGCGTTGCTAATGTAGTAGTTGCTACTCGGGAGCGAATCGCAGCGCAGCATTAGGATTGACAGATATTTAGTCCAGTCGTCGAGCAGGTTCCTGAAGCTCACGCTGCAGCGTGGCACTTTACACTAATATATAAACGAGGAGCGAGCGCGGCGAGGTAAAAATGCTGGATCCATTCTGTTTGTGATTTTTGTTTCACGGCTCCGTTGTTCATTTATTATTTTTTTGCCTACGGCGTTTTTACTGTGAATGTCAGGGGTTGTTTTTATTGTTTCAATATAAGCTGGTTTGTACAAGGGCTATGAAACAACGCAGTAAATCCGATTTGTTTTCTGTACTCTAACACTGGTGTAAAGTGATAAACTTTGACATGTCAGCAAATGAATTTTCTGTCGGCTGAATCTTTGCTGTCAAACGAGATAAGCGCTGCTGCACTGCAGTGATACTGCGGAACAACAACACGGGGCTCGTTGATCTCAGTATAAAACACTGAAATGATTAATATTACAGTATTGCGGAGCTGAGATTTCAAAGGGATTATTCTCGGGAGTGAATCTCCCTTCCAAGTTTTAAATTTTGTTCAGTATGCCAAGTAGGTTACACTACGTGTTGAGGAGAAAAGGTGAGTGAAACAGATGGACCCCGCTATACGGAACCCCGTTTTACAGTCTTTCGGTATAGGAACCCCAATGCCTGTTTATATTAGCGAGGTACAGTAGGGACCACCTTTATACTTATCTGGGGCTTTAGTTAAACAGAAATGTGGAAGTTTAAAAACATGATGTGCCTGTAAACTAACACGTGCTTTTCCCTTTTATTCCCTGGAATCATGGGTTTTTCATGTGTCCTCAGTACTTGATGGTCCAGTTTAAGAGGAGCTTCATTTATCTGTAGAAAGAAACTCATGGGTGGTTTTGAAGATACATTTGCCCCAATTTACCACAAAATAAAACCTCAGCCCTACATGTTTTTTATTTCTTCACTCAAAATATGAATGGTTTTCTTGAGTTAGAGTTTTACTGACATATTCAAGGTTTGTGTTAATTTATTTAATTGTGTTTAAGATGAGGCTGGTGTGATTTCTTGCAGGTTTTCTGCTGAGCTGCTCGGTCTCTGGCTGCATTCGCTGTCACCAGTGGACTCCCCATTGAATCATTAACTGGCCAGGCAGAGAAAATACCTCAATAACATCAGCAGAACAAGCATCAGGCCAGAAGGAGCAAAAAAAAAAAAAAAACAGGAGAGAAGACTGAATGCAAAATTCAGGTGGGAGGAACCTGAGGAGATCACTGGCTAAGAACCAGAATCACAACTCCTCAGGCACTCCCTGGAAATCAAACTGTATTTAATAGACCAAGGTCATTTGCCCTGTTAGACCCTACTGTGTCGGCCCTCCGGCTGGGGGCCCCTAAAGCTTGACAGATACAAGGAGTACACTGTAGGTGATAAGGTTGACCATTAACTGCTCTGCTGATTGTGTCACTCATTCTCATGTAACCGGCTCACCCCTGTACGCCAGATCCTGACACAAAGTTCACAGCCCCTCAGCGGTCGACTGCTAATCCCTGCACTTGGATACGTTTTTTGTTCTCGGGGTTTTGTTTCTTTACTGCTCAGATTTTTATTTTTTTTTTTTTGCTTTTTTTCTCTAAAATATTTTTGCAAAGGGCAGCCACCATGGGGGCCACCGGTTATGGATACTATCGCACCAGCATTTTTCTGGCTATGTTTGTGGGTTACACTCTATACTACTTCAACAGAAAGACGTTCTCTTTTGTGATGCCCTCTGTCATGCAGGAGATCAAACTGGACAAGGATGATCTAGGTTAGTGTGGCCGTATCTTGTTTTTTTTCACTCTCATTTGCTCCAGTATTTTTGTATGAAATGACCCTGCACAAACAAACAATGATAATTTCATGCTAAGAACAGGGAGCAGGTTAACACAAGTACAGTTTAAACTTTTGAATATACTGAAGAAAAAGTAAATTGGAAAAATTTTCAATTTTACCAGTGCTTGAAGTGGATGAAAACAAGTACCAGTACTCCCCTTATAGGCATGTTGAGTGAATCAGTTGGTATGATCAACTTATTAAGTATTACATTTTGAATTTCTGCAGTGAATTAAGGATACTAGGAGATATTGCTGATCTTCACTATGAGTATTTCAAACAAACAGTAGGAAAGCAGCACATGACCTGTTTTGCGTATATTAGTGCACTCGGGGTCATGAAATGTAGCTATGGGCGAATTTTATGAATAATCACCAAGTACTACAGCAGTCTTTTGCTGAGAGAGCAGCTCTTATCTAATCTAACTTCACCAGGAGCTTATGAGATGCGGTCCTCCCAAGGGTAAATCATAGTGTGTATCACTGAGTACTGGCTAACATAAAGCACTGAACTGAACTCATGTTAACATGCACCCTGTCCTTCCCTATTACCAGCTAAGCTGTAAGCTATTAGTCCTATCTGTTATGTGGGTTATTTTGTTTACTTGTTGTTGATGCTGTACCTTAAACCTCATTTCAAAATTTGCAGCACATAATGTCAAGGTTTTGGTACCCATAACTGTTCCACAGAGGCCTAAAGTTTGTTCTGCACAGCCATTTGGATTTAGAACCTTCTCACTTTAAGGACTTGACATACTTGTACTTCTGCCTCTTAGGCCTGATCACCAGCAGCCAGTCCCTGGCGTACGCCATCAGCAAGTTCATCAGCGGCGTGCTGTCTGACCAGATCAGTGCCCGCTGGCTTTTCTCCATCGGCCTCTTTATGGTTGGCGCCATCAATGTGGTCTTCTCATGGTCTTCCACTGTGGCTGTCTTTGCGGGGCTCTGGTTCCTGAACGGGCTTGGTCAGGGCCTGGGCTGGCCCCCTTGTGGGAAGGTGCTGCGTAAGGTAGGCTTCACCATGGTGGCAGGTGAGCCCACTGATCAGTGTGGTTAGTCAGTTTACTAGATGAGCTCCACCACTAGACTACTGGTGACAGATAAGAAAACACAGAACATACCTGAGTAACTGGAAGCAGAATATTTTTTTTTAAATATGTGGCTATTAATATTTCAGCAAAGGGTGATAGAGCATAGTCACTTAAAAGGAACAGTCACCACACTCTTATTTAGTACCCTATGGCCTTTATGTGCAACTGAGATGTCTTACATGACGACCTTGACTACAATTGGCCTGCTGTCTTTCAGCACTAGCCATATTTGTTCAGCGCCCTATATCATTCTTTTGAGAATAGCACTGTATAAAAATAAATAGAATTGAATATTATTCTGGAGGCAGCATTTCTCGAGTTCTCACTCTCCATTGAGACCATTTACTCCAGGATGAAGATTTAGGTTTCAGTGGCTACAAATAGCCAAGGTTATTTATTTAGTTTTTTTAGTACAAGACTTGCAAGGCTTTACCTATGCAAGACTTTTTGGAAGCAAAGATAAAAGGGAAGAAAGTCTATAAGTATCAGGAATTGGTCTGTGTCTGTTAAACCTGAGTGAAGCAGACATGTTTTTGCACTGTTTGGTAGATGTAGTGACATGGTATCAACTTTTACTCTTTATTAGTATACCAGCTGTTTCTTAGTTGTCAGGCATTCTTTGTCTCAGCTAAGCTTTTATAAGCTTGTCTGCAGTTCAAGGGCCACACCTGCTGATCTAAACTTAAACTTGTCTGCTCTATGGTTCTCTTGCCTGCTCAGTCCTGCGACACTCTCCCCTGTTCCTCTATAGTGGTTTGAGCCATCCCAGTTTGGCACATGGTGGTCCGTGCTGTCCTGCAGCATGAACTTGGCAGGTGGCCTGGGCCCCATCATCGCCACAGTGATGGCCCAAAGCTACAGCTGGAGGGCCACGCTGTCTATCTCAGGCCTGATCTGCATTTTCATGGCTGCTCTATGCCTCCTGATCATCAAGAACGAGCCCAGTGATGTGGGCTTGCCTAACATCGAACCCGGGACCAAAAAGAGCAAAAGAGGTGAGTTGGGGTGTCTGACCGTCCATAGTTGAGTAAGATGTTAATAATTCTACATTATTATGCACAGTGAGTTTAAGATCCTTACAACATAGAAAAAGCTTTAATCTTCCTGGTGATTTTGACTAAGCGATAGGATAAGAGATGTACAACACTGATTGACAGTGTACTGCTTGTTGGCACCACAACAGAACCAGTGACCTACTTTCCCTCAAGTTCTCTACATAACACTGGTCAGACTCACTGATTTGTAAATGACAGTGGACAGCTGAGTAGACCACCCCCAACCTTCCACCAATTGTTATCATACTTGTGTCTTTAACACAAGCAGGACTCTGTCCTGGACATTAGTAGTACTGGACTCTGGTTTATTGAGCATAAGGTCAGTGACATTCTTTTTTGGGGGTACTTTGAACTTTCACACACATGCTTGTGAGCATGCTTGCAGAAGGCCATGGTCCAGACTGGTAAACACCTCCTCAAACCCCAATTTCCCTTTCTCCCTCCAGGTGCCACTAGTGATGAAAGCACCTTAAAGGAGTTCCTCCTGTCCCCCTACCTGTGGGTGCTGTCATTGGGCTATCTGGTTGTGTTTGGAGTCAAGACAGCATGTACTGACTGGGGGCAACTCTTCCTGATCCAGGACAAGGGCCAGTCCACACTCATGGGTTAGGTTACACTCGGCCATCACTTACTTCTGTGATATGAGATCGTAAATCAATCAGTAGAAGAAAAAATAACTGCATGTTTGATTATTCTTTGATCTCATCACCATAAACTAATCAATAGAAGGTGAAGCAACATATTTGCAGCACTTTGCACAAATATTAACACCATGCAAATTTCTTCAAATATTTCTGGATTATAAATGGCACTTTAACTTCTTTGTCCAATATCTGTATCAAGTCACATCCTCAGTTTAGACTTAAAATATTTTCTACTTATTTATTCTCTGTAGACATCAAAAGTATAGACTAAAACTGAATCTTACCTGTTACATAAGTATTCAGACTGCATGGGTTGTTCAAATTGCAGTGATGGGAATACCTGTTTGACCTTCCATTGGCTTTTGCCTGTGCTACAGAGGAGAAACTGGCCTTACTTGCTGGATTAAACCCCTCCGGATCCTTTGTCAGGCAGTGAATCTGGAGAAAATGAAGACCAAAAAAACCTAAGGTTATAAAAATGCAAAGAGAAGAAATGGGCAAAAAATATCTAAGTGGGTGATGTGTCAGTGGGTGTTGTGGGCTCAGTAAGCATGAAGTAGAAGGTGCATCAAACCATCAAGACATTGCATAGAAAATGCTGTCTCTCAGATTTCACCATCTGAAACAAGGAGATTTGTGAGGAAAGCTCCTGAGACCCCAACAATCATTCTGAAAGAGCTACAGAGTGCAGTGGCAGAGTGGAGTAAAGGCGCATCGGGGACGGTACCATGTATGGGCCTGTAAGGGAGGGTTGCAAGACAGAAAAATTTACACAACTAGAGCCATCTCAAAGCCCATCTGTTTTGGCCAAGCAGCACCAGCATGATCCTCCAAAGATGTGGGAAAAAGCATTGACCATAATGCAAAAGTAGCACTACCTAAGCTCCTAAACACCATCCCTTTAATAAAATGTAGTGGCAGCATTATGGCGTGGGGGTACTTCTCAATAGAAGGGACAGATATTTTGGCAAAATGGTATGAATGATGGATTGGGCAAAGTAGTGGTAAATAGGAGGAGGAAAGGGAATGCATTTCAATCTAGTATCCTTAGTACAAAGTTCATCATGTAATAAGATGATAACCCTAAGCAAAGCCAAAGCAACAAAGCAGTGACCCAGTAAAACTCTTGACCTGAATCCCTTGGAGAATGTGTGGCATCTTTTGAAAAGTGCAGTGTCTAAAGAGCTTACATGACCTGTGGTAAATCAAACAGTGCTCAACTAGTATTTTAAACTGGTAGTCACCTCCACCATAGATTCAGAGCTGTTACTGTAGTTTCATTATCTTTACGTTATGCACTTTTATTTTTGTAATTGTTCTGTTCTGCTGAGTGATACTTTGTGCCAGTTTGTTTAACATTCAGTGTCTTTCACAGGTAGTTCCTACATGAGTGCCCTGGAGATTGGGGGGCTACTGGGCAGCCTCGCAGCGGGGTACCTGTCAGACAGGGCTGTGGCTCGGGTGAGTAGGGGTCTCACGTTCCTTTGATAGCCTAAGTCAGGCTTTATTCCAGAGGAGCTTACATTGTAGAAATTGCTATTCTTATTAATCCCAGTGATTTTTTTTTTTTTTTTTTTTTTTTTTTTTTTTAAAGGATAACCTTTCCTTTTTGCTCTTCTCACCACTTTCAACCTTATGACATATNTTTTTTTTTTTTTTTTTTTTTTTTTTTTTTTCAAAGGATAACCTTTCAGTCCAGGTCACCACTATCTGCTGCCATAAATCAACTAAGTTCTATCTCAACTCTTTAATTTTTTGTTTAATGTGTGCAGTGTGTCTTCCCGGTTTAAAGATAAACTCCGTCATTGTGACATTTTTCAGTTGTCCATGCTTTCATCTGTTTAGCAAGGTCTGCGTAGCCATGGTAATCCCCGCCATGGCCTGTTGCTGTCCATGATGGCTGGGATGTTTGTGTCCATGTATCTCTTCCGGATCACAGTGACACCAGAGAGTCCTAAAGTAAGACTATCAGATGCTACAGAGCCCCTGTCCTGCTGCTTTTGTGCACTATAAAATAAGAAAGGCTAATATATATTGTCTATGTTTTATGAGGGTTGATTGGTTATGTTTATTTACACTTCAAAATCACATTTACAATCACAGTACAGTGACTTACTTTTTGATCTCAGTGCGGATCTTCGCTGAACGTGTGCATTTCTTGGACTCTGCAGGAACCTACTTTGTGGGTGGCGGCACTTCATCCTATCTCTGTCCTCACCAGTCTATCGGAACAAGAGGTTTCGGACCTCGGCTCTGCCCTTTCTCACCCTCTTTGCTTTGCTGATTCCTGTGCTCTATTCTTCTTCCTCCTAAAAGTTTAACCAATGAGAATAAGTGAAGAGAACTGACACAAAACAGAATTCTGTGTCTTTTTGAAATTTTTCAAACAAACTGCATGTTGTTTCTGAATTTTGTCCAAACTGCATTTTCAAATAGTCTGTTATTTTGAGCTGTTTAATAACGCTACAAAATAATCAATGGTTTTTATTATCTTTTTGGCCTAGATTTGGATTCTGTCTTTAGGAGCAGTTTTTGGCTTCTCCTCTTATGGACCAATAGCCTTATTTGGAGTTATAGCCAATGAGAGTGCACCTTCCAACTACTGCGGGACATCACATGCTATTGTAGCCTTGATGGCCAACGGTAAGGTGCAAACTGCAATGCTAAGTTTTTATGTCTACCATTTTTATTTTTAATATCGTGAAAAGAGACTGCATTAGACATAATGTCACTAAATATACAGACTGTGTACAAACTGGCTTCTCACCTAACAAATGGAACTGGGCTTAGAAGTCTGTAAAGTTAAAGTCACTTTTACCACTAAGGCACAACCAGTAAAAGCTTTATAATAGAGACATTCCTCCATTCATGGGACAGGTTCTGTCAAAACATCAGATACAACAACACTGACTGAACAAGTACAACTTCAGAAGCAATCTGAAACATTTCCTCATCCTGTTATTAACATGCACATTCAGTAATATCAGACATATGCGGTGGACATTGTGGAAGTGAGTGGAATTACGTTGGTTTCAGATATATATCACATTTGTGTTTTACTGCCACCTCTCGACTGGGAATGGAAATGTAGGTCTGTTTCTCTGCAAGGGAAAACTTCTAGAAGCTATAGTGTATAACCGAAAAAAAATGTAAAAATAAATCACGTTTGACACGTTGTATCACAAGCATTCATAATATGATGATCCGGTATAGTTAAACTTTTCGCAAAATATGGTCAGTTGTATGGTAGTCATACGCAGCACCTTATGTATCGCCTTCCCACAAGGGGGCCACCAGGGGTCCAAAAGTTTTCTGTGTTGTTAATACATAATTCTAATGATTCCAGTTGGTCAAACAGGGCTTAATTTGAACTTTTTTCTTATTTCAGTTGGTGGTTTTCTTGCCGGGCTGCCGTTTAGCACCATTGCTAAGCACTACAGCTGGAACACAGCCTTCTGGGTAGCTGAAGTAACCTGTGCTGCAACGACCATTTGCTTTTTCATGCTGCGTAACATCCGCACGAAGATGGGCCGTGTACCCAGGAAGGCTGAATAAGGATCATGTCCTTGATGCTCTGTACGATAGATTGAACTGAGTCTCATCCCCCTTTAGACTAGTTTTTTTTTTTTTTTTTAATTGAAGTTTTTATTATAACACCTATTTTCCCTTCAAGATATTTTTTATGTTTGCTTAAAACAATTGTGAAAATGGGAGTCAAATTGAAAATTCCCTTTAAAAATGAGAAAATGCTAAAGAAATCTTTATATTCTTTTTTTAAAGAAATAATGCAAATTTTTCTTTTAAGAAAAATGTTTTTGTAACATATTAAATCTCTGAGTATAGGTTTATTTATAGATGAAAATTAACTGATAAAACATTAAACACTAAAAAAATACATAGTAGGGGGACTCTAGAATTTAAAATCTGTCCATTATTTTTATAACCCTGAATGGTTTATGATTACTTGCACATACCTCATCCACTAACGTAGATACTGTCACCTCTAGAGTTTTTTTTAATGTAACTAGATTTAGGTTTTGACAGTTCTGGGTCTTCTAAAATGTGACTGTAGAAATTTAGATTCATTAGATTCTTAACACTTTAAATCATGGTTTAGTCTTCAGTATAGGCAATAAATTAATTTATAAAATAGTGCATTTTGTTCTGTTTGGTCTAGGAGATGTAATCCATATTAATTTTTTTTAGTATAGTCGGAGCTCTGGGAAAGTGATAAGCTTGGTATACCGAGGTCATCCATCTATCATAAATTTTAAGCCAGACCAACAGCATATCGAAATCTGGTTTGACAAGGATGAACACTTTTAAACACAAGTATTAACAAGGCAATGAGTGTTACAGGTTGTGCCACTGAGTTCCAGTGGAGTTGTAGTCGATGTGCAATGTCACTGCATTCATGAATGTTTTGTGGAATAAACAAAGTATTGTAGGGTTGATGGGATCAGTCAATAATTTACCATACTGAATGTTCATATCGGTTATATTGTATTCAGCTCAGTAGAGGGAGAAGCAGACAGTGAACACGAAAACTTAAAACTAATATTTAAAGGTTTCTCAGTCCAAGTACAACTGGATTCTGCATTCCATCCCTCACTGCCACCAGCTGTTGCAAAGTTGCACATAATGGTTGTAATTACTGTATTTAATATTCTAAACTGGAAATTCAGTCATTGTATCAGTTTTCTGTAATCAGGTACAAACTGTTTAGAATATAGAATTTAAATACCTGAAAACATTATACTTTGGCAAATGTTAAAGTGTCAGATATTTTTGTATTTTGGTTGCACAGTGTGATACCACAATGTGTAATACACATACAGCAATAAATTGCTTCACACAAAGATTTTGTCCTGATTGAACATTTAAATCCCAAAGTGAAATCAACTGTATTAACACTAAAAGTTTGTCTGTCACCTCTGTATGCTTTCATTACTATTCATTACAAAACTGAGCACAGGAGTCTTTCATGCCAGTATCAGCATTTTATAGCACAAATGTGTTGCAGACATTTATTTATATTATATACAAATATTATGAACAAATGACATGAATAATATTTACAGAAGTCTCCAGTCCAAGGGCTTTTTCTCTCAAAGGTCTAACATTTGTGTCCTTATGACAAAAAATTACAGTAAATATTAGACACATTTCAATTATTTGCTATTCTCTTAATGGTTTACCAACCAAAATAACCAAAACTTGATTTATATTTTAATTTCAGTGGGTTTTAGGTGTTACTTCCTCTGTCATTTTATTAAAAGCACCAAACAAGCAAATAAGTTGGAATAAATACTGACACTCCTATTCAGCAGGTCCCATATATCTGTTATTTGGAGAATGTCCCAGATATGAATTTTTGAGCCAAGCAGCAGTCCTGTGCCTTGGAATCTCTCCCGCTTTTCAAGAACCGGGTCCAAAAGTACCGGCTTTTTCTGCTATCTCCAGCGCACTCTTCAGATTCTGGTCAAAAAGCTCACACCTGAAAAATTAAAAATTGAAAGGTTTCCCCTCCTCAAACACAGCTTCTTTTGACAAAAACATACACAGGGAGAAAAGATGAGACCCCAGGCTACCTGATCGGCATCTCCAAGGAATAGAAGGGGTTCTTGAGAGCAAAGTCTGAGTAGATCTCGTAGATCTTCCGCAGGAGAGCATCAATGCCTGCCTGCCGAGGATCTGCCAATACAATGAACTTTATTCCTGGAAAAAGCCAAAGAAGTAATTAGTAAACAGTCCTGAACAAAAAAATAACACAAATGACACAGACATCCTAATACTGCCTCACCTGTGAGAGTCTGGAAGCAGTGGAGTTTAAAGGTGTCGGTCTCCAGCATTTCAATACCAGAGCTCCCAGCTTCAGGGGACAACTGACAACCAATTGCAAACAATCTAGAAAAGAGAAGGTGGCATTTTTTTAATCACAACAGTCATAATGGAAACTCGTCTCTAGTTTTAAAATTGTATTATATGTTATATCATCATTACCATTATATGCTGCTGAGACCCAACCATTCATTTTCTCCATTCTAGAGAGGACATGTGTAAGTACATTGTACCCTAATGCTGAGTCCTAATGCAGCTTACAGAGGACATTCTATGTTTTAACTAAATATCCAGGTTTGGGACACTGAGCCTGAACGTCACAGAAATATAATCCAAAAACTTTGCAAATTTTTAGGAGGGCAATACAAAAAGAATTTGTACATTTTCATAACTTTACTACTCAGTAACGAAGTATCACGTGAACGCGTAGTTTACCACAAACCAGTTTGTAAAGTAACTGAGTTTTTTTCCTTTATCTTGCAACTGCTCAATATACTACATTTTCATATATTTACTGAGAAATGTGTGCAATTTTAGTTTTCAATTCTCTTTAAACCACCGTTGTATTTTATCCAATGCAACTAACACAAACTGTTCAGTATTTTAGAGGAGCAATTCATGGCAGGAACTTTGATCAAGGGTATTACAGCAAACTTGGGAGAACGACTTGATCCGGTAACCTTAATCCCACAACTCTATTTATTTAACCACTTTGCCACCTACTGGCTCCTATGATAACTAGAAGCCTGTGCAAAGCTCCGCGTTGGGAGCCGCAATGAGAAGGGACTCGATGCACGTACGAGTGGAACATGGAGGCCAGCATGAGCTTCTCGTTGGAGGTGAGACGGGCCCTGCCGAAGCGGATCGACACCGGGTAGTTGGCCGAGTCCTTGAGGAACTCCACTATCTCCTTCCCATCGCCAGTGTACTTGCCGTTCACGTCAACGCCGTTAATAGACAACACGGCATGACCCACTGAGGGGAAACAGAGTAAACAAATTAGGACTTTATAATCCATAGATTAAACTGTTATATTTTGTCAGCGAGGCCTGCTTTGTCACAGGGAGCCCGACAGCACGGACTCACCCCGGATGCCGTCACGCTGGCCAAACGAGACTATTACTTTCTCATCATGGATCTTCAGCACCAAATCCAGCGGAAAGCTGAACGTTTTCTCCACTTCTGCCCTGGGAACGTAGTTGTCATACTGATAAATAAGCCCGCCGGCTTTATTAACAACATATACACTGAATATCGCCATGTTTACCCAAGTGCCTCTGCCAGGTAAGAGATTCACGTGACCTGCAAGGAAGGCGAAAATATTACAAAGGAGATAGGAAAAAATTAATTGTTTATTTTATACAAATGCAATACGTAAGTAAAGTTGTCGCGTTCACATTTCCTCCACAATTTTTAAAAATGCACATAGTATACAAAATGTTTTGTCAATTTCTGTAGATTCTCGAGGTAGGAGGAGTCGAACTCAATGCCCCAGATGCCTTTGCTGTTCGGAACCCGGATGCACGGGTTGCCTAAGGCGCGTGTGGACGGATTGAACTTCCTTTCTGTCCGACATCTTGAAGCGACGGCAACATGGTGAGCGCTCTGGACTCAGATGCAAATAAATAAGTCAATATAAACTGAAAATGATCATTATTCAGTGAAATTGTGCATGGGATATGTTGATGAAGGGACTGTTTTCATACAGTGGTGACTATTTTGTGTTTGGGGTTTAAGGCCTTGTTCGAGCGGCCACATGCTGTAATCCATTATGCTGGCCGCGCGCGTGTTGGATTACTCCCCATCACTCAGAGAATTCTCCCTGTAGTCTGTTAAAACCTTTTTTACTCACATCCACCAGTTAGGTTTTTTACGGACGAATGTAGTATTTCAAATTGTTTATTGTGCACTTGCAAACTTTACCTTTTGAATCAAGACGGGTAGCTCCCGGGCAGCGTGGTCACAAGAAACCGAGCAAATTTAAACATCGTACATTTACTTTTTTAGTAAACGCTTTTGTCGAAGCGACGTACACCTCAAAGTGTGCCAAAGTGCACGTATGTCTTCATCAGAATGAAAATATTGATATCTTTAACGATTTAACATATTTTATTGACTCCTATTGTGTCAGTATCTCTCTCAGATACTTCATAGGCACGTGAATAGTTACCTGGCTAATTGAAGATTTGATGTCTTAATCTGTCCAGCCTCCTAAGGACGACAAGAAGAAGAAGGATTCTTCAAAGTCCAAGAAGGACAAGGATCCAGTCAATAAGTCTGGAGGCAAAGCCAAGAAGAAGGTATGTCCACTGTGTACCTCTGTGTTAGGAAATCATGAAATTCTCAGATACAGTTTTGTGCTTTACTGGAAACTGATGCATTTCCTTTCCTGAGCAGAAGTGGTCCAAAGGAAAAGTGAGGGACAAGCTCAACAACCTGGTCCTCTTTGACAAGGCCACCTATGACAAACTGTATAAGGAGGTACCCAACTACAAGCTCATCACACCAGCCGTTGTCTCTGAAAGGTTAAAGATCCGAGGCTCACTGGCCAGGGCTGCCCTTCAGGAATTACTCGGCAAAGGTACTGTTAACTGGCGTTCCTATACATTGTGTTGTTTTAGGACTTTGCTTGACTTCATGTGTCGTTACTTTTAAGATTTAGTTGATGAAAGGCAGCTTACAATAATACATACACTGTATTAAGTTGTTCACAATTACCTGACCGTCTACTCAAGAGAGATTTGACCCACATTTAACACATTTAACAGCAGCTGGATTGATTAGTCAACCTAAAACGCATGTCTTTGGATTGTGGGAAGAAACAGGAGCATCTTTAGGAAACCCCAAGAGAAAAACATGCACACTCCACACAGCCAAATTTGAACTTGTAGCCTATGACATTAGACCCCATTGCTGCCTCCTGCAAAACTATGCCGCCGGTATATGTGTTTTCATTTCAGTAGAAGATTCTGGGCACAATAAATGTTTTAGACTGTGTTTAACAGACTATCTTTACTATATGTAAAGTATCAAACTTGAAAGTTCAGCTGTTGGTCTTTACTAGAACACAAATGCAGATCAGCATACAAAAGGACAGTGGCATTAAATCTAAATGGTTTCTTTTATCAAGGTTTGATCAAACTGGTGTCCAAGCACAGAGCACAGTTGATCTACACAAGGAACACCAAAGGTGGAGATGAAGCTGTAACTGAAAAGGAAGCATGAACAGGTGGGTGTGAGAGTATGTGCTGTTTGTCTCATTACTTTAGCAGATGTTAATTTCATGGTCCTTCCTATATTTTGGCTCCATGGCCTCATGAAACTACAATAAATTGTTATAAATAGGATGACCTGAAAATTGCCAGCTTGTATCATTGTTGAAGGCTCTGAAAATTGGAAAACACTGTGCTATGCTTATCTAAAGCTTTGAAACTTACTTGGGGGAGTGATAAAACCATAATAATGATGCTAGTTGGCTGCATTTGTAATGAGCTTTACAAAACACAGCTTGTGCTTCTTTTCCAGATGATCCTGTTTTGATTCCTGTGGAGATCAGTTGTGTTTGTAAAATTTAAAACAAATAAAATACAAAACTTTTGGAACATCACTAGTTTTGGTTTCTTGTTTTGAATTTCTGTTGCTATGACATTTAGGAAACATTTGTCTTTAAAATAGGTTTTTGGAATTTTGAATGTGTGTTTAATACCTGCTTTAAATCTGTACCCAGTTTTCTATGTCATGAATATTTAATACATACCTGGATGCTTATTTAATCCCATTTTTAAACCCAGTATTATGTTACTATATCAGTTTGCTGCACATAGAATTTTCAAGGGGTAAAAAGATTAAAGGCTCTCTCAACTGTTAATTGATTTTACTTCCCGTTTGTATAAAGCAGCACTATATATGAGTTATGGTGAAACTCAAGTTTAAATTAGGGCAACTATTGATTTTGAACATCAAGTGTTCTGATGAAAAAAAACTTATCTTTTATTAAGCACCAATGGAAAATATACAACAGAATTGTTACATCTCTAACAGTTTAATGATATGAAGATGTTTTTTTAAGTAGCATTTTTTAAATGGGGGAAAAAATGTGGCTTAAAGTGGTAATACTAATCCTGTTATGTTTAAAGCCATACTGACTACACTTTGAGTGTTGGAAGTAATCATGTTGTAAAGGCCTGCCTGTACTGTCAGTGCTATGAACAGGAAGACCCAGTTAAGTGGTCTGTGGTTCTCCATCCTCTACTTTCACATAGTCTAAAACGCCGGCACTAGCAAAGCACAATGTGCACATCCAAAGATTTTGAATAATTTACAGTTTTGGGGTTAGCAATCCCCCCAGAAAAACCTACAACTACATTAATGCAGCAACAGTAGAAGATGGGGGAGCCACAGATCTACCAGTCACTGCTACAGTATTTACCGAAATCCAATAAATAGCCAAAAATATATTTCAGATTTTCTAAGGAATGATGAAAAGCTGACATACTAATCTACAAGTTCTGTCATTTTTAAGCACATCCTTATTACTGTTTACCATCTTCCATCTCTCAACCTGCACAGTCATATCACCTGTGAACAGCATCCATTCTTGATGTAAGAATTATCAGCTCTGTGAAGCTGCCCCCCCCCCTTCAAGCAGCACAGACAAAAAAAAACCCTCATTACCATAGGGCTATGTTTGTGCTCTTTTGTCCCATAAAATCAGAATTTGTGCCGTTTCTATTTGTAAGATATTAGCAATTATTTGTGGGCTGTTATGTCTATCCATCCTACAACAACATAGATATCTGAAACCCTGCACATTCTGTAGTTTCATTTGTTTTGTTTAAAGCACCATTCTATCACTTAATTTTTGGAATAATGATTTTGGTGTGGGCAGCACTAATGAAACAAGGTTTGTTTGGGGTTTTTTGGGTAAAGGGGTAATTTCATGGAGTTGGAATTGTCTGTGCTCCACTGTTTGCTGTCCCAAAGTGACAATAATGTGTGTGTGTGTGTGTGTGTGTATATATATATATATATATATGTGGAACAATTCCTCGAGACAGAACATTTAAGTCAAGGATTTTTATTAATCCAGTTACTCAGGCCTAGTTTAAGTTAATGTAGGAAGAATGATAGATTCCCTCAAGTCCAGTGTGACAGTCTTAAAGAAGCATGGTTCACCCAGCAGACAAACTACCACTGAGTGCCAGTCTGCCTGGTGGTGTGGTTCTGTTGGTCAGCTGTTTCACATTATTAAAATCTCCTTTTTTCATGAAAAATGTCCATGGATATTCATAAATCATTTTATGTGTGAATGTTACACTGTGATTTGAAATGCCAGTCAGGTGCTGGAGTGAATATGAAAATCTCAGTAAGAGGTGCCTTTCACAGCATCCATTTAAACCACCTCACATGTGTTGATTCAGTTTGAGTCAATGCTTGGACTTTTAATGAGACCCAACTGGACTCCCTGCTATTAAAGCTGAAATGATTCGATGTTAAACAAAAGGTGACATTGGATTCACAAGCATGTACGCACAGGTACACATTTGAGATGGGCAGCAACACACTGTTAACAACTTGTCTTTCACCTTTGATGTTAAATGGGTCCACTTTAAAAATACATAAAATTATATCCTGAATGTGTTCTTGGAACTGAATTGACCGATATGATATTACTGGCCTTCACCTGCTGAGAGGTGAAATGGTGGCAACATCTTTTTTTGGTTTAGAAGTAGAACCCATTGCGGAAAAAGCTTCAAATCACAGGATATGATACACAAAATACACCGGTGTCAATTCATACCTGTAAAACAAACAACTACAGCAGGTGTGGAACTAAACTGCCTTTGACTCACTTTGTTTTACTTCACCTGAAACTTATACAAAACCTTGTCCAACACACAGCTGGCTTCTGTCATCAGAAATGTTCCGCTTGCTGTTAAAAGAGAACGGACCCTTCATTTAGGCTTATTAAAAGCAGACGAGTTTGTATGTTGCTAATTACACCTGTAACTATTTGGTTTTCCACCTTGTGAACATTCATGTTGCAGGGGAGTTTTTTTTTTTTTACTAAGAAGGCAATGCTTTTGAATTGTTTCCTTATAAGGTAGGCAAAATGAAATGTAAATTGGCGTCATCCAAAACCTCGGTGACATGAATACAAAGTAATCATTACTGGTGGGATTTCACAGGGCGAGATTACTCAAGTTACCGCGGTAATTTTTGTACAAACGTTGACAATAGCTAAGACTGTCCATTAATTCTTTTTTTCCAGTGGATTATTTTTTGGTCTTGTCAGTATCTTTGTGGGTGTTTGTGAAATATTATCTTGTAGTTGTGTCATCTAATCGTTGCACAGTGCTTTTGACTATAGTCATTCTAGACAATGAGAGCAGTAGTTTATGCCACTAAAGGACAATGAAATAAAGGTGGTAGGAAAGCAAGCAGAATAAAGTTTTTGTTTATTTTCACTTCAGGCTTATGTCACACACAATAAACATTTTGAAGTTTCTTGAGCTTTCGCTAGTTTCCTGCCAAGCAGTTTTTAATAAAACTAATCATGTTCTCATAACAGTAACTACAAGGCTACCTTTAATATTGATCCTTATTCTAACAACTGCAATCTGCAAAAATCAATATGGAGTTTCTTTGAAAGAAAGCAAACATTGTTTAGTGGAGATGATGAGATGTTCGCCTCATTAAAAAGGGACAAATTAATCTCTTAGGGAAGTTTACAAATTATAAAGGAGGTTGATTATGCACTTCTCACAACAGATAGCCTCAGCATTCTTAGCCTCTGCATTGTTACAAGTTTGATTTTTCTCATTCTGCTTTTCCCAAACCATGACTCATAGCACCTGCTGCTGAACCCACAGCACCAATTTTACGGTGGAAGCATTAATGTTTAGTTAAAGCTGTCATACTGGAACTTTACTAAACTACAATATGTTCAGATTGTTATACTCTGTTATGAACATGAGTAGACTTGCAATTTTGCACATTTGAACAGACAGTGTGAGGCAGGGTACACCCAGTCCATCACAGGGTACTCGCCCATTCACACATTACTGAAGAATGAATAGAAATTGAATCACACAAAATCATTTGTAACATTTCCCCTCAAAAGAGCTCATTTTATCTTTTTAATTTTTAAATGGCTGGTAAGACTTACTTTATTCCTTTGTGTCTTTTCAGCATCATTTATCCTCTCTTGCTCCAACTCTTGCTTTAGGGCTCATTATGATAGATTAATGTTGTACACTGTGGTAAAAGATCACAGCAGTGAAGTAACAGTGGTTCACAGAAGGAGTGAGGCCATGTCAGAGAGGGCTGTGCTACTTCAAGACTAATTTATGAATTAAAAATTTTGTTCCTCTAAGGCATTCGTCTTAAGTGTGGGCTGATGGCTTGTTGTGCAAATATTTGGGTAAATGACATGAGCTCATAAGTGCGAGTTTTTTTAATGAGTGCTCCTTTTGTGGGGAAAACTATTTCGTTTAATACTCCCGTATAAGTAAAGGGGCTGTAAGTGGCGCTTTCTGACCTCAGTGTACATTAACATTAAGAGGAAGAGGCAGGTGGTGACAGTGCAGCTTTGTCTCTGCGAGGGCCTCACTTCTGGGGGGGAGCCGTGTCGGAATGCTGAGGCCTGGCTCTGTTGATTGATGCTGTCAGCTGCTGCTTTTGTCACCGTACAGTGCTCCCTCACTCAGCAGAGATAGACACCGCCGCCGGATCCTCTACGGAGGAGCACTTTGACAGATGTGCTGGTTCATCTGCCACTGAGTTCATTTGGCTTCATGCCTCTGAGTGCCATCGGTTTGCTCCCATTCGTTACCCTTCTCGTGCAGTGTCTCTGCAGAAAAAGCAGCGTGCTCCATCACCGAGTCGGCTCGAGATTGTTTTTCTGCACCCATGTGCGCCATAGTGTTCTCCAGGATGAGAAATGTCACGCTAGGTGTACATGGGTCTGCATGCAGCCCTGCTCTGGAACTGCTCAAATTTCTGTCCATGAGAGAAATGCTGAATAAAAGTAGTTATTTGGCCAATGTATCTAGCTTGCTATTTTTTTAAGTAACTCCACTTAAGTCGAGTTTTTAAGGCTGCTATAAAAGTATGGAGTGGGATTTCACCCTATAACCTTTAGGTTACAGGATCACGTCCAAATGCTATACTGCCTACTTGCGAAGCATTGCCTCTCTGAAACTAACCACTATCCAAACTAAGCACCACTGAAGCATGTCTTTCCCATTTACACTCCAAATGTAAGCTGAAATTTTGGCTTTGTGAGCTCAGTTGTATTTTCTCTGGTCTATTTTTTTTTAATACTGTCCTGCTGGTGTCTGATGCATCAGAACTGGTTGTTTCATGTTTTATCTTTTACAGTTTTAACCTGTACCCTTAGCACCATGGAAAAGATGGTTGGGCAATAACTGGTAGCTCTTTGGACACAGATGGTGGCTTGCTGTTAATAGCCTGTCTTGTAGTCTGATGTTTGTTGTTTCAAATCCCACTCTTGCATCTCCCATGCTGAGTACAATATTTATCCTGAAGTGCTTCAATAGCAGTGACCAGCTATCTGAGGATCCTTTACTATAAAAGTAATTTTCTGAGAGTGCAAGTCAACTTGTGCAAACTTGCGCTGTGAAATAAATTAAGATTCGTAATAATGGTTAACCAAGATATTTCAAGAACGCGTGTACAGCGAGAGTAGAATGTATTATTAGCGGAATAGTAATGATCAGTACTTGAAGTGGGCCAATGTTCTGGTTTGCAGTACTGGAACTTGTACGCCTTCGAAATACCAGGGCTGTTTCTTGACACAACAACCAGATTTTCTGTCTGAGCTTCTCTTCCAGCAAAAGACAGGCGCTGTAGTTCATCCCCGTTTTCCATAACAGCCTCCATAGTTGCATGGCGTTACCCAGAATGCACTAAGCTACGCTGTACGTGGGCTCGCGCGCTGCTCTCCTGCAGTTTGTTTGAAACGTGTAACCGTTGCTCAATAGAAATATGTACTGTGAACAATAACAGTATCTCCTAGTAAATTCAAATTTTAATACTTAATAATGTGCTGATACGGACTGATACACACGCCAACATGTCAGTAAGGGGAGACCGTCATTTGAAACAGTGATAACTCGTCACAAGAACGTCTTGTGGGGTCTGCTGGTTCAGTGCGGCATGTGCATTTCTCGTTTCCATATATGTTTATTATTATATTTATTTTTAACATAAAGACAAGGTCAACCGCCCGTTATTCACGCATAATCCTGCATTTACGGTACAGACTCGACAATGAAACCCGCTATGTGAGGGGGGCTAAGGGGGGTCGGACTGGGGGTGTGTCAGGTTCACAGCTCAGCTGTTAGCGCGCCGCCGTCACACAGACACACACACTTCACCACACACCGCGAGGGGGACAACTGAGCGGGGATGCAGTGCCGCTGCAACCCTTTGCCGCCACTTGTTATTTAAAAGCACTTTTCAAACATCGCACCGATGAGGATCATCCGCCGAGGCGACGCAGCGCTGTGGTAAATCGTCACCTTCAGCCCGCTGGAGCAGGTAAGACCCGGTAAATGGATGTGCTGATGAAAGAAAGTCTGGGAGAAGCTTAGTGAACTCGGATCTCTGCAGTCGGCGGTTTTACTTGCTTAATTTCTAAATGAACTTTTTTTTTTTATATGTGTGCACTAGTCTGTGGCCATATCCAGAGTAACAGAAAAGAAAAAGACAAATGGGATGTGTGCAAGTTCAGTCATTTTCTCTGGTTCAGTATTTATTTAATTCACATGCACATTATTATTGCCTTTATAAATATTTACTTTTGTGTTCATCAATACTGAAGATCTTTACATAAGACCTTCATGAGGAGTGTGCAAATGCCTTATACATTGTGTTATCTGTGCCATGAACTATATTTCATATATATTTTAAAATATATATTTTGTCATATATATTTTACTACATGGACAAAATTACATTTATAACTACATACTGAGATTGAACTTGTGTGGGAAATCTGCATGCAGCAGCTTGTATTGCAGGTGATCCTCACCTCATTTTCCTCGTGGTTGGCATCATTCAGCTTTAAAGTGGATTTTTAAATGAAATGCTTCACAGTACTTCTGTTCAGTTTGCAAGAAGGCTTGTGCGCAGCGTCAGCACTGGATCAGGCAGCTGGAATAGGGGATGCTTGACTGAGATTTCAACTAAAAAGGTATTTTATGGGCTAAGTTTTTTGACATTATCTCATTTCCAGCAAACGATGATGGCTAGTGGATTTGAATGTGAGACTAAAGTCAGGTTACAAGTAGTAGCACTCACTGAGTTTTAACATATGAAGGCAAAAATAGTAAAGTTATTGCAGCATACAGGCTGATATGTTTCCACTGTCCTCGTTCAACTGAAAGTCATATGAATGAAAACACAAACAGAAAACGGATATTTTGATTAGACAGCCACTGCGACCTTTGCAGCTTTTAGGGCAAAAGTCCTGTGTCTGACTTGGATTTATTTAATTAAAGTCTCCACACAGAGCTCGCTGCAGTTCCTGGAAGCGACCAAAGCGTTAGCGCGGTGTCAGGGAGAATCAGGGTGAGTGTGAAGCCACCCCACCAGAGTGCTGCACGGTGATGCTCAGTGACCTCGATCAGGCCCAGGCAAATGGATTCTGAAGTGTTTCTCGATTGGTAGACATGGTGTCCAGTGGCCTGTAGGGGCACCAGTCGAAGCAATTTCCACACCCTTTCATGACAGTGGTGGGAACTGAGGGTGTGTGCCGTGTTTGCTTCCTTGTGACTAAGCTTTGACTTGTTCTGCATCTGCATGTCACGCCTAATACTACCCTCCTGCATCCCACCCTTTACTACAGGTCAGATCACTGATGGGGGCAAAGCTTTTTGGAGTGTGGTCCGCTTAATTTGGCATCATTGAATGTTGCTCTGTGGCACAATAAATATCAGAATTTATTAGATTTTATATGCCAAAATTGGATATGGGAGTTCAAACAGCAGGAGACATGGTACTTAATGTTATGTACTGGAGGATGTCAGTTCTGATCCTAGAATGGGTCTTGACATTGAACCCAAGAGAAAGCTGTATAATCTAGATTGCTTTAGTAGATGTACTCATGCAAAATAGTGTAAATTTACACATTGCTTTGAATGTAAATGTCCAAGAAAGGGTGGCGTGGCAGGCTGAGCTGTTGCCTTAAAATCGAAACACCCAAATTTGAATCCCACCCCCAATGTAGTACCTTTATTTAAAGTACTTATAATGAGTTGCTTCAGTAAAAATTGCAAAGCTTTACAAATGAGTAAATAAGTACCCTAGTTCTAAAAACCTAACTTTGCAAGTCACTTTATAGAAAAAAAAACTTCAGCTAAATAATAATAATAATAATCTAAACATCTGAAAGGCAATAAAAAGAACAGTTGGATGGCTGGGCAGGTTAGCAGCAGGGTATAGTGCAGTGCAGGTGTGCGGTAAAGTCAGTGTGATATAATAATAATAATCAGATTGCTCTGCCCCCATGTACTTCTGCAGCTACACTTCACCACTCCTGTTACTACTCTCCCTATGAATAGATTTTACATAAGTCAGTGTTCCCCTTAGGTCCTGGTAGACATTAAACTGCACATTAAGTGTAATGATGTCATGGAATAAAGAGCCATAATGTCCATGCAAACGCAATAATACGGGTTTCTCAAATCAGAAGTGAGCCCGTGCTTTGGGAATGACTCACTGGTTCCTGGACTTACTGCCAAAGTTAGGTTGCAGTTTACTTTTTATTCTCTTGCTGGACAGTTTGCGAAAAATAATTTCATATAGCCCCCCCACATAGGCTCACTCACATCTGCAACTGATCATCATGTTTGTGCCGCCTTAAGAAGCCTTTTCCACTGTAACAAAGACAGAGGAGAGGTGGCAAAACAGCCTCCCAGTCGCACACAGGAAGTGAGGTGGACGGGTGGCGAGGGGGCCGCCACGCAGGGATTACTAGGGGCCGCTCTTAGGCCAGATTTATGGCAAGCAGCTGTTGAATGTCAGACAGACGCAGAGCGGACCCCGACACTGCTGCACGGGAGCAAGGCTGTGACTGCGAAGAAAGCCAGCGAGGAAGGGTAGGCAAAGCTGTTTTACAGACCACACACTTGTAGCCACTTTTCAGGGACAGTTTCAGCAAATGCTGTCATGAACACAGTGTTTCAGCTTTTTCCTTCAGCTGCTCAGCAGGAAAAACACTACACACAATTTATATACACACCATATACAGTGCTCTTGTGACACTTTGCCCAAAATTCTCCATTTGCTTATTACTTTGTTTTTTTTTTTTAGTTTTTTTTTTTGATTTTGGGGTTTGATTCAGTACTGTATGCATGCAAAAAAGAACACGAGTCATAAAATATGACACTAAACAACTGATTTCAGTTTTCAGTCTTATTCTTCTAGTATCTTGTGAAATTTAATGCACATTAGAGATACAGGTGCAATACTCCTGCAGTTTTTACCATTTTGTTTTATTGATTTATTTTTGTCTGTGCCCTCTGGTGTAGTCCACATTGGGCAGAGAATACCAGGAGCTATTTTTAGAACAGGAAAGCATGACAAAGAATGTGAAAATATGAATCAGTGGCTTAAACATTAGGATCGGCACTGCGTTGGGAAGAGAATTCAGTGTCAACATGTTGTACATTTCATTGAATAATTTCTTTTTTTTATTTGCCTAAATATCCTTTAGTTCAGTTTGTTGATTCTTCTGGATCCTCATTAATATTTGATCAGTCTGAGAGGTGAAACAAGAGTGGTGTTTTGGTGGTAAATAAAAGCCAAAGCTGATGGTAAAGTATAAGGATGACTGCTTTTGCACAGGTCTGGATGTCCCCTGGAGCTGAAAACAGCATCCATGTGTTGAAGCTGAACATATGTTATGAGAATTTGGTCAAACATACATGTGGGAATTGGAAGTGTGTAAGTGAGGAAGGACTTGGAGTTTACCTTGGTTACTTGGCCCCAGAGGAATGTTAAAGTGTTTAAAATCTGTTTTATTGTAATTGGATGTCATAAATTATAATGGAACCTCAATAACCCCGGTTTGTTTTATATGGAAGAGACCTAATAAGCTTTAAGCATTGCAAAATAAATAAGAAAAAAACCTTCTTCACCCAGCAATGGAACTCCAACACCAGAGCTGTTTTAAAGATGTTTATTTGGGTTACTATGGTGCACATGGTTTGCGGCCTGGCTGGCATGCAGAAACTGGAGCTTTAGTCTTTAAAAAATTCAGGCACAAGCTGTTGCCGAGGGTTTTTTTTTTTCGCTTTGCACCAGACAAGTTCTTAATGCTGGTCATGGTACTACTAGGTAAATTTTGAAAAAGAGCTTGCTATGAACCTATGGCGACCACCAAATTTAAATAGGAACATTAGGGAAATACACGGTCAGGCCAGAGCTCGTTGCAGTCACGTGTGTGTGTGTGTTTGTGTTTTTTAAGTGTACGTAATGACAGTAAAAAGATTTCATGATGGAAACTTTATGAAAATGGACAGTGGGAAAGAGCAAATACTTCTCAGAAAAGAAAGTGTCAGACGTAAATGTCAAACATGAATTTTCGTCTGGAAATAAAGTCCTCTGGCTTGCCAGACATTAACCTTGTGAATACTTATGAGTTTCCATTTGTTCTCAATGATATATCCACTGACTTTTCTGCAGGAACCGTTGGTCAAAATGCCGTGCATAGTCTATCTGTATTTTAATACAAAGTCCCCTTTCAGCTTTAATTTTTTGAAAGCTGTGTTCATTAATCATAATTTTAGAATAAGACACTGCTGTTTAATAAATAATGGCTGGCACATCAGGGTGGTAGTTATTGTCTCTTATAGGCATGACTCAGATTGGCTTTTCACAATACAATATTCTGTATTGTTGTAAAATATTGACCATTCATCATCTATGGACTGTGGTGGCCATGCGACACAGCGAGTGTGTAGAGGTGCTTTCTGGGGAGGAGAGATACTCGGTATCAATTATGCCGGTCATGTTTGGTTCCAGTGTTGTCTGTGCTACCCGAAAATGAGTTGTCTGTTTCAAAGAAAGATTAAAGTCCTCCAAATCTTGTTGGCATTTATCACGTACAGCATAACATTTTCAGCAGCAGAATACAATTAAAAAGCTTCTTCACTTGTATGGAAGCTTTTCCGTGTTTTGCCTAAACAACATTCACAACAGTACAGTATTGAACTATTGAATTTTTATATAATGGTGTTGTGCATGCATTTGTGTCATATTCATTTTCAGTTTTGTTTTCTGCTGTTAATGCTTATGGTTGAATACTTAGTGGATTTTTTTAAATGATAACTTTTTCAAAAGGAATTTACTTTAAATGTATGACAATAATGACTTATAGAGTGTTTTTTCACAAATGGCAAATATTGTAAATGTGTAAGGAGCCAACTGAACACACACAGATCCATGTGGTGAAGGAAAACAATTTGGTTACAAAGAATGGACAGCTACTTAAATTTCTGGGTTTCTGGGTGCAAATGGATGTTAAAGCATTTTTACTAATTGGCAAAATATTCAAAAGTTTAAGAGCTTAAATGGGAGATGTTGCATCACCTATAAGACAGTTTGCGGGAAGCTGGGAGTAAATCATGGTGAACGGGGAATTAGAAGAAATGTGAATGAGAAATGTGTTTAGAAGCTGGGCAACGCTGACTGGTTAGATATTATGGTTGTGTCATTTAGTGTACAAGTGAAAGGAAATGCTGTGCTGGCATATGCTGTAGAGAACAAATGAATAATATGAATAATAATGTGGAAGAACACGAGCTCTTTGTTGACCTCGGAAGAAACCCTTCAGATCTGGAGGACAGACAATCGCCAGCTAAGACTGAAGATTGAAATTGGCCACATTGTGGTTATATCACCGATGTTTTTATCAGTAGATTAATTAGAAGAACATAATTAAAAGTACAACTGAAGTCTGATTTATAAGAAGACCGTCTTACTGTAACAAAGAGTTGCTTTTAGTTCTGTATTTGAAGTATAGTTCATTGAATAAGATGTGTAAATTTTCTTAAAAAATATTACAGGAACATAACTTTTTGGAGGGGGTGGTGTGGAATAGGATACTGGGAATTATCCCAGTCGTACGACAGCTACTCATTTTATGAATACCATTTCATACAGTTCCAAAAAACTTCTCTAAGCCGTCTTTTCAGAATCACATCAGTATAGAAAGTTGCAAGATTCACATACATCAAACAAGTCTATAAGCTCATGAGCCATTACCATATCAAATGAGGCCGGTTCCGTATTCCGACACACACCCTTGGTTTGATCAAGACGACAGAGCGGAATCAGGTTTCCGGTGCTTCAACTCTTTTTGATGAAAAATGTCGAGAAAATCCCACCATATCACTGGTGAGGAGCCAGCATTTGTATCTGATAAGAGATTGACAGTTTGATCAATGGAGCTGAACATTACGCTTGAGCTGCAGTTCTGTGTTCAGGTGTAACAGAGAAAAAAGGTCTTGCTTGCTAAAGTGAATTGATTTGTTTGAGTGAGCAGTAGTCCATTAATAGTCATCTGGTGGTCACTTGAGTGGTACCTTTTGAGCCTTGATTTACTCTGGTATGAATTACCCAGCTGTATATATGGATAAAAAATTGTAAGGAGCTTAACATTGTAAGGTTCTTTGGAGAGCTGAAGTGTCAGCTAAATAAATTTCGGTATTGGCCTCTTAGTCAAATGTAATTTCACCAAAACTGACTGACAAGAGAAGAACCTATTAGACAACTTACATTTTGGCAGACAGTGTTTTGAATAGGCAAGAGGCTGAATATTAGGATGATCCGAGACTGGCGGATTCTTTGTAGCTAAAATTAACTTTAAGTTTAAATTAAGCTTGTGAGTGCAGGCGATGTCAGGAGGAGCGCTGGCATGTCACAGAGTGAACTACTGTACCCGAGACATATTGAACCAGGCAGAAGGATCCTGCAAACTGTCACAATCATTTTTTTCTTGCAAATTAGAGGGTTTCACCATATGAATGCAGAAGTCACAAAGCAGAGTCTGGTGTTGTATCTCTGAGTTGTCTATAGCTCTAAGACTACATCTTATTCGTTTTTTTTCCTCCCAGTTTCTTTAATTGCTCACATTTATTTTTCTTATTTTCTAGCTTTGGTCACCCTAGATTTGTTCCAGGCTGATAGGGGTTGTGTCACATGTCACATAGAGATCACAGTGTATCTCAAGCGATCATCATGCAAGTGTTTCTTTCTTCTATATATATAACCATGTGTCTGAGAATACGCAGTTTCTATCACTCAGCCCTTGAGGTTTCAACTTTTAACTCTCGAGTGTCTCACCTGTTCCATATGCTCCTAGTTCTAGTAACAGATGTGTACATGATTCTTCAAAACCTATGGTACTCTATGGTCAGTAATAAAATTCAGTTTTAAGCAGCTTGGCTTTTTTTTTTTTTTTTTACTTCATTCAGACTTTGCCCCCTGAACAGTAAACGTTTCTTCATTTCACCACTTCACACATCAGATCGCTGTCAGTTAAAATGTACCGAAATGAATTGTTGATGCCTCATTCAGTTTTCCGTGGTCTCCAAACAGACTGCGAATGGGTATGCTAACAGAAACCAATATTTCATCAGATAAACATAAGAAAACAGTAAATAAGTGTTGGGGGGGGATGGATTACTTAGGCTTTTTTGATGTTAATTTTGAAGACTTCAGATTTTGTTTAGAAGGCAATTAATTTTTTGCTTTTGTTAGTATTGTTTTAGATTTATTTCTGCTGTCTTATCATTAAAGTCAAAATTGGATTCACTGAAAAGAGCTATATTTTCATTACTTCCAGGATGTCCTCACACTTTAATCATGTGGAAAGTCTTAATACCTTTTGAGAGAAATTTTTTTAAAACTGTTGTTTTTCCAGCAGTTATTAATGTAAACATTTCAATCTGAAACTGAAGTAAATGTTGATGTATTGAATGTGCCCACTTCCTGCATGCCTAAGGACCTTTTACTCAGGCTTTTGAGAGCAAAAAATAATTAACTGTCAACATCTAAAACACAAGCTCTTTTGTGAGTTGGCCATGTTTTAAATGAGCATTATTTTATTTAAGCTTCTTTCTTTTCAGGACACCACAACTCAGTATCAGATATGTAAATATCTTTTAATTGCTTGAATGCTAATTTAATATAAACAATATAATCTTGGTTGAAAACAACTGTGCAAAGTTACTACAGCTACCAGTTCTTGGTTTAGCTGCGCTGTATGTGTGAGGTAGAACAGTGAGAGCGTTGAGGCTGTGGGTTTCTCATGTTAGCAGTTTGACTGTGATAGTTAAGGCAACAACTGCAGAAATGGAAACGTCCATTAGACCAAACCAAAGATAACTTGAAGGCATTCTATATCAATACAACTGCTTAAGAAGACTTTTTTTTCTCACAACAGTGTAAAGTGCCTTGAATCTAAACACAATTCCGGGTCTACTGTGGATTCTGCCAAAAATAACTGTCAAAGGAAAGAGGTCCTTATTTCTGAACTGAAGGTTTATGGTCATCCCTCGAGATATGCCTGTTTGAGGTACAAGAATTTGATCTTACAAAGAGTTTGTTTTAATACCCAGGCTTTGGCTTTGAGACATTTCTTTATTTTTTTTACGGGGTGAGTTTGGATTTCATGCACCTTCCAGCAGCTGAGCAATGTTACACTTCATGCAGCAGGTGCTATTCTCCACGCAACGATTAATAACGATTATTAATGTTTATCATTGTAGCATTTAGCCAAAACCTGTAAAAGTGACTTAGTGTTAAATACACTGCTCTCAACTCCCTTCATTCATTCATACAGCTGTACAGCAGAGCAACGTATGAGACACATTAATGGACAATTTAGAATCATCAGTTCACCTTGAACACGTTTGTGCACTGAGAGGAAACCCATAAAAACACAAGGAGACATGGGGGGGCATTAATATGCACATTTATTTTGTGTATGTTGCTGTTTTGAAGGTTCTTTTTCAATTAGTGATTACAACATATTTCCATATATTTCATCCTCCAGATGGTCATCATTACTCATCAGCACAGAATACTGCTTTTCCCACTAATGCCACTAATTTCCTTTGCTTTCACTAAGTGTACAAATGTGTGGTGGTGGTTATAGACAAATTTTTATGGAGCGGTGATGAAGAATTAGTCCATAACCAGCTTTACAACATGTTTAACATTAAAAAGTAAGCTATAATAGTTATTTGCATAAAAATAATTTGCTCAAAACATAAATGTTGGTTTGGTCATGATATACTTTCCTAAATATTTCTCTGTACTCCTTATTTCTCCAGCATGTGGGATTGCTCTGTTTTGTGCAATTGTTACACTTGTCGATAATTTTTATTGTCCAGATGAGTAAGCAAAAGTTGCAGAACCAGTTATTTATGTTGTGAGAAGTCCTCTTTAGTTAAAATGTAAGGTTTTCCAAATCAATTCTCCCACACTCCCAAATCTATTAATCTGATCCTGAGCTTGACAACATGAGGTATCACCTTATTACTGAATGCAGCTTTTGAGATTCAGATTCAGTTTTTAGTCTGGGTTATTTATTGCCTTCTCTCCAATCTAACACATATATCTGTAAGGTCTCAAGTCACCACATCCATGTCCATCAGAAATGTTAAGAATGTTAAGAGCCAGTTACATTCTGTTTGTGCGTGTGCGTGTGTGTGTGTGTGTGTGTGTGTGTGTGTGTGTGTGCAAAATGTCTTGTTGCTGCATATATTCTAGCTCTGACTGCTATAAACTCTGTTTTCTGTAGTAAAGTATATATTTATTCCCCATTTCTATAAGAGCTGAAAGTAGATGGAGTATAAGCTGAGGCCTGACTGGGTCTTAGACCTGGTCTTGCACGTTTGGATAAAGAGGGCATTTCCGTGAAATGAGATGAATTGGTGGTGGTGCAGCTCAGTGTTGCTTGACAGTGTTTGCATGCGTCACCGGTTGAAGGCTGATTCTTGATTTTACTGTGGTGCGTGATGACACATGACATCTCCCTTTGCAGAATGCTAGCAATCAGAACATGGAAAAATGATTCACTGCAACCTGATTTTGGACTCTATAAGCATATATAATGAAAAAGTACATTTATTTTTTTGCGTTAGGGTGTAGCAATTTGCAGCCCTATAATGTTACTCAACAGTTATCAGTGTTTCTGTGTCGACATGACCCTGTTTCATCCCTAGCAGATGGTGCGAGAACAGTACACCACCACTACTGAGGGCTCCACAGTCCCCAGCACCGGCCCTGAGTATATCTACAAGATTGGCATCTATGGCTGGAGGAAACGCTGCCTCTACCTCTTCATTCTGCTGCTGCTCATTATCCTGGTGGTGAACCTGGCGCTCACCATCTGGATTGTACGAGTTATGTGGTTCAACTCGGTACGTGACCCAGCGCCGCACCCTTCCACTATTTTGGCCCTCTGAGAACATGTACTGAACATGCACCCCTATGTGTAGATGCACATTTCAGTGCAATATTCAGTGAAAATGCAACAGTGGTACTCATATTATTCACAAATACTTCTATAGTATTTTTGTGTTATCTAATTTGAATTGTAAATTATTATATTTCACACCACTGGGTTTGCTTCATACCTTTTCCTCAAAATTGCATTGTTTTTCTTTAATTCCTTAGACTCTTTGTATCGAATATATGAATGTTTTTGAACAGAGGGGTAGAGAATGGCATACATTGTTTGCCAGGATATTGAAATGACTCATTCTCCTTAAGGAGAGCAGCTGCTGACACACCTTAAACTACAGTTGATCTCAACTGGTTTAAGTGTGATTTTCACACCAGTTCTAGGAATGTGACCATCTGGTACTGCCTGCTCCTGATGTAACTACTTGTTGCCATAGCTTGATATTTCTCCACGCCTCACCCTGATCCTGATGCTTTCTAGTGGTGGGCCAGGTGATGTGTGTTACATTGTCTTTATCCTGGAGGGTGATCACTTAATTCACATTATCTGCATTATATTAAAAGAAACAGAAATTTGATCTCTATTATCTGAACATCTGGAGTTCTTAAGGGGTCTTTTGCAGAAATTGTAGACGGAAAGTCAAAGCAACTACAGAAAGGAAAAATCAATTTAAAAAGTGTTTCCTTTTCCCACATGGCTGAAAAGTAAATTTTCTTACAATTCCTTAAAAATGACAAAGTTTGCTACAAAAAGGGTTCTATATGTGGGTTAAAGCTTCCTTTGTGTGGCATTTATGGTATGAATAAGATGGTTAGGTGATAATCATTTTTTGCCCTCCATGTTACTCTAGGAAGGGATGGGACTACTACAGGTGACAGCAGATGGCGTGCGACTTGAGGGTGAATCTGAATTCCTCTTTCCACTCTACGCCCAAGAAGTCCACTCCAGAGAGGTAAACAGCCCTTTGTTTTTTCATCCTACAAAACTCATCCCAAAAAGCTCAGGCTGCAGCCCAGCCCATTAAACCTCCTTCACCGATCCAGTGCTGCTGCTTAACATTCCTAAGGAACCTCAGTGGGGGCGGATTGTTCTTTTGCTCACTAAATGGAACCACTCAGCATGTGCAATTGCATTTACTTTTTTACTTTGTTTTCAGTCCATGGTGCAACCAACAGATATGTCATTCTGATGAGCCTTAATTATTTTACATCTGAAAAAATGTCACAACATTTTTTTCCTTTCATTTTTGCTTACATGTCCTTCATCTATCTTGGATTATTATTAGTTAAGGTGTGTAGCTCACAGCAATACAAAGGACCATTGTGCCCCTGCTGTCTTACTACTCATTCTTGCACATTGATTTTTTTTGTTCCTGTGTACATTTTTTTTTTAAGCTATAAAAGTTTATTTATTTTTTTTTAAAGTGTCACGCCACAATATTTCAGGGACTGTACCTTTACTTATTCACAGTCTCTCAATACATACCAGTAGAAACACAACAGTATTCATTCAGTGTATGTGAAGAACACTTTCACCGGTGTCTGAATTGGCCTGAAGGTCTGCAGAAGCTGCTTAATAGCAGGCAAAATGTGTATTTAACTGTGATGGATTGGCGTCCCATTCAAGGATTGTTTTGTGGCCCATTGTGAAATGGTTCTAGGCTCAAGACCACCACGACTCTGCTCAGGATTAAGTGGTTAATGATAATGGATGTGTGGATGGAGGTGTATTTATGTATGTGACATGTCGGTTTAAGTGTGGTCTATGTTACTTATGAAACTACACTTAGTAGTCAACTAAAGAAATAACCATTAATAAATGAGTTGTTCTTAATGAAAGTGGATTGGAATATATTATAACGTGGTGGAAAACATAATAGTCTCCTTCATTTTTAGCTTTGGTGCAAAATTTTATGCCTTTTATAACTTTCTTTGCTTAACAGATACCTGGGTGATATTTTAAATGAATTGATTTTGCTTAGTTATATCTAGTTTGAGTTAATTTGAATGAAATATGCATTTTCTATAAACTGGACTAATTATAGCCATAATTTTTTCTTTCCTTGGGGCTTTTTTTAAGGAGTTTTAAATTAAAACATTTTTTTGACACTAATCTCAAAATTTGACATGGCTTTTTGTTTGGCAAATGCCTGATTTTAAATCAAAAGTAAATTGTGTTTTACAATATATGTCCTCAGTGTTGTTTCATGATTCTTTTTTTGCAGGATTCATCTCTTCTCATTCACTCTCCACAAAATGTCTCCCTGAATGCACGCAATGACCAAGGGGATCTGACTGGCAGTGTGACAGTAGGTGAGGAGTTCTGTACCTGATACACACATTGACCTCATGTTCATTAGTTTTCCCACAGGTGTTTTTTTATCTTCTGTATCCAAGGTCCAAATGTATCTATCCATGCTTTATCAGAATCATTCCTCCAGCGCAGGGTCATGGAGATCTGCAGCCTATCCTGGAAAAACAGGGCATGAAGCAGCCAGGACACCATTCCACCTTAGATTCCAAGTATATTTGAAAAATATTCAGCATTGAAGACGTTTGAAAAGCATAATCCCTGTAAATAAATGTGAGGGAGGATGTGAATTCTTTCAAATTTCAGATATATGAAGATATTAGCAGTTTGGCACAGTGTAATTATTACACAGACTAACAATCAATTAAAAACTTATTATAAAAGAGAAAGCTGGAAAGCTCCAGCAGTACCGTTAGAACCGACAGCTGAAAAGTGAAATTTTATTTCCTATTGTACATTTCTTCTGAAACCTAAATGAGTCAAATCTCATTTTAATTACCAGCAGTATCTCATAATTGTCACTTCACAGACTTAAAGTTCAACACAATCATTATTTTCAGACCTTTAATCTTCATACTGCACAGTTCTGCTAAAAAAGAATGCAATTAAATTAGTAAGAAGACAAATGAAGGGATATTATTATAGTATGTTTGTTATGATGCATGTTTTAAGTTTTAAAGTAGCAAAAATCAATTTATATAGTTCTTCTATGATTAAAGCTAAATGTTATGAACATAAAAACTTAAAAAGGACCCAGCTTCCCTT
Organism: Arapaima gigas; assembly: GCA_900497675.1. Classification (NCBI taxonomy): domain Eukaryota; kingdom Metazoa; phylum Chordata; class Actinopteri; order Osteoglossiformes; family Osteoglossidae; genus Arapaima; species Arapaima gigas. The sequence goes on from UFQX01000218.1 coordinate 108,930, forward strand.
TGCTCATCAGGATACAGAAGATTTTTGGTACTTTTTAAATAAATGGGTTTAGATGAAAAATGTTCTTGGCCTCAAGCACGCTGGCATTTGTGCAGTTTCTTTTACAAACACATTTGCTTTGTTTTGTTCTCCTGAGAGGAGGACTCGGCGTGAAGCAGCTACTGGTGAAGGCCAAAACCATTTGGAGCGTTTTAATGGAATTTCAGTTAACAGTTGAAAATTTCCCTGCATTGTCTTTCAGGGCCGGAACTAGTGGAGGCATATGGACAGGGTTTCGAGGTGATCTCGAACAGTGGCAAGATGCTGTTCTCTGCGGACGAGAACGATGCCGTGGTTGGGGTGGAGAAACTGCGTGTCACAGGTACCTTATTGTAATGGTAATAACATAAAAACACAATGCAATATAAAATTTGACCTCACTCTTTGTAACTTTATGCTCCCAGTTTTTACCTTTTAAATTAGTCCAGTTTGCTTTCTTCAACTGTGGCTGTCCTTAAATGCCGTACTTCAAAGTTTGATCAGAAAGCAAGTGGTTAAACACTGTCCTTCACGGAATAACATAAGTGGTTTAAATATATTTGTGCGTGGGTTTTCACAATCTCGTGTGTAGTTGTCTCCCTTTTCTGTCTCCAGGTGTGTAAGTGAGGAATCTGCTCTTATAGATGTACTGGTGTTTGTGATGAGCAGCCATGCTGTGCTAGGAGACACTCTAATGGGGCAGGGCTTCTATGGGGTCAAAGGGCACCGAGACTCATTCACTGAACAACAGTAGCATCCGGCAGCCTAAAATGTGCGAAACGTCAGCAGAACCACTGGTATAGTAGATCCTGACCCTGGTTAAATGCATCAGTTAAAATACAAGACATTTTGACCTCATTATAAACTGTACATTGATATAAATCCTTTACCGCTGTATTTAAATGAGGACATACTAGCCTTAAAAGACAAACATTTCCTTCAATCCTGTTTCCACAAGTACAACACTAGTTCTGTCCATGGCTCGGTAAGAGGTACTTGTTGGACTAAAAGCATCATTTGAAGTGTTCTGGGTGCACAGTGAAAAGCAAAAGGTAATGTGTTCACTCCCTCCACACTGTCAGAGGTACTGTGTGTATTGCAGTGAAACTGAAGATCAGTGCAGGCAAAATCTCAGCTTCAGAATGTTTTGAGAACCAAAGTTGGTTTATTCTCAAAACATAAAAAACTGAGATAAGGCTGTCTTAGTGTTTATTGTTCTGAGGGTACTAATACTTCTTCCATCTTGTGTAAACTGTGTCCAGGAGGGGTGGACCCACTGGTCTCAGAACCCCAGAAGCATCAAATCAAGACTTCTGACTTTTTTCTTACATTTGTTTTTAATAGTACATCTTTGATTGGGTCTGTATTAATATCAATTATATTCTTACTGATGTCAGTTAGCGTTTTTATTAGTGCCCATGTGCTAAACAATATTTTTTTTTTGTACTTGATCTTATGTAAGTTGAGCACTCTGGGACACACTTACTTGGAAAATGACTCTATAAAAATGAATTACAGCTGAAGCTGAATTAAACATCACGTTCACACTTCAACCAACCGTAACAACAGAGGAGTGAGCAAAAAAGCTGTAGATGAGGAGCAGCCAGGCGTCGTTGTAGCCGATGTGGCCAGATGGTACTGGGCAGGCATCTAGCTTCACACACCAGCAGACAAACGCCGGGTTCCCCGCGGCTATGAGGCATGATTAGATAGATGGCAACCAGCGGTGGGTGAATGAGCGACAGCCAGGACTCATATATCAGTCAGCAGTCGTGTCACCTCGGCGGTCGCCCTCGACAACAGCAGCCGCTGTTTGCGGAGAGGAGCCTGGCTGCACTGGCTGGCTGGAAGAGCCATTGAGGTGCTAACTGTGGGTGAAGCAGAGTGTCAGGTGTGCTGAGCTCCTGTCACTCCTGCCTCTGCCTTGGGAGCACTGATTCTGTCCTGCTCACATATGTCACTGTGCATTTATTTCACACTTAAAGCATCCTTTGCAGTCAGATGTTTGTCTGCACAGGTGCCCAGGGAGCCATCTTTGAGCACTCTGTGGAAACCCCTGAGGTGAAGGCAGAGCTTTTCAGAGACTTAAGGTGGGTGTGTCAGACAAGACTTGTAACTACATTTTACCACAGAATGACTGCGGCTGAACTCCTCATTTATCTGTTTATGAAGTTTACTGTAAGTTGAACAGGGAAGGAGGTTAGCGAAATGTTTGGCTAACAGTTACAATAACAGCTGCTGGTAGTAATTTTCACACAGTGGAAGTGCATCCTGCAATTTGCTGACACCTCAATCCAGAAAAAATGTATTTTATCAATGTATGCATTTGGATATCTTAGTAGTACCTTGGTCTTGTGAGTAGGTTTGAAATTTATGATATTTGTGCCAGTTGATTATTTTACATGTTCTTCACAGCACCTGTATGGTGGTATTGGATGTAGATGTGGTCGCCGCGCAGTCTGTGTGGAGTTTGCATGTTCTCTCCCTGTTTTTGTGAGTTTGTGCACAGAGTCCAAAGACATGTGTTTCAGGTAAATTGTCTGTTTGTGTGTGTGTGTGTGTGTGTGTGGTAATCTGTTATATACATTGTTGAATATAGGGAGTTTAGTGCAGTGTATCCAGCAGCATAGTTTGCCTTGAATAAACGTGACAGCTAAATGAATTAATGTAAATTTAGAAGGAAATTAACTTTGGTTTTTTATGTTTTTTTGGTGTTTTTTTCTGTTTATAGTAAAACGATGGCGTTTAAATGTGCACACACACACACAAATAGTTCATATACTGAATTATGATGTCATTCTAAGGAATGGAAATTATTCTCCAACAACAACCTTTTATATAGCAAGATACTGGCATTCACTGAAGGACGAGCACCCAGTCTGTTACCATTAATGAACAAATGTTAATTTTCTGTACATTTTACTAAATGTAGACATCATCCCAAGGCGTATAGCTTGAAATGTACCTTTTCCTTAACTTTGAGTATGTGTACCTGTCATTCCTTCTTTGGGTATTTTTGGTCTGGTTCTTACTGCCACCATCTGGCCAATTGCTGAAAGTGTCCAATTCATTTCATTACTGTCCTCCGCTGCTTTTTATTTTTCTATGGCCTCCATACTTTGTTTCAGTAGTGCACACTGCACAGCCTCAATGTCTCTCCTGACCATGATGCTCTGCAGGCTGGAGTCTCCCACTCGGACCCTAGTTATGGATGCTCCCAGGGGGGTCCATATCAAAGCTATGGCCGGCAACATTGAGGCTGCATCCAATCTGGACGTGGTCTTGCACACAAGTGAAGGAATGGTAGGACATTGTGCTACTTCTCTTACCACTTTGTACAAGTCCTGGTGTCTTTTTTTACGTGAGCAGTCATATTGTCAACAAACGCAGCCTCGAATGTGAGAATAATGTTCATTTTAACATGTCTGCTAAAAATATTGTGCATTTTTTGGTGTTTACACTTATTCATATGAAGGCTTGTTGTTGCTGCAGGCTATTGTGCAGACCTGTCACTGCTGTGCCCCTGTCTCCATGCAGGTGATCCTGGACGCAGAGACTGTGCGGCTCGCCAAGCTGCCCAAGGGGAAGGGGGGAGTGGCGGGGGTTACCCAAGGACTGTATGAGGTGTGTGTCTGCCCCAGTGGGAAACTGTACCTCACCAAGGCCGCTGTCACCTCCACCTGCTACCACAGCCAGGACTGTTAGGCAGGCGCTCTCAGCCTCCACACCACCAGGTGGCGCTGTAGTTCAGGATGAGCTTCAGCTGGTCTGTTACACATCCTGTTTCGGTACCATTGAGCTCCAGCTATCTGTTTATAATGGTGTGTATGTGGGTGTAGAGTGGAAGGGTGGCATAAAGCAACAATCCACTCATCAACTTGAACATGAAGGTGGCTCCTTTGTGGGACAAAGGGGTGCAGGAGCACGGATGATCCCCCCCCCCTTCGCACTCATGGCAACATATAGTTAATATCCCGTCCTTCTGATGCGGTGCCCTTCACTGAATATGTGTGGAAAGACTTTTTAAAGCATATTTAAGGTAGGGATTTTGGTCGAGTAAAATAGAAGGCCCTCAGAAGGCTTGAACTTACAACCTGTAGGTCACATTTCTAATTTCCTAACACTGTCCTTTTGCCGAGAGTTCAGGATTCTCCTCACCAAAGTTAAATATTAACTTGTGCACGTGGGACACAGCACCATTAACGTGGGCACATTAGCTTTTGAGAGGACATAAGACTTGCAGGTGTATTCACAGGTGTACAGCAGTAGAATGAGGTGTGTCAGAGTGAGAGAATGTACTGGAACTAACATGCCAACATATTTGTGGCATTTCTCTGTATTTTAAGTGGCTACTTTTTCTGTTTTAGCCAAGTTTTTTCATTGTATATAGTCTAAGTGAGGGCTGGGCAACACGGAGCTGGGAACAGCTTACAGTCTATGCAATATTTTTTTTGTGGTGCAATAATGCAGCTAATGTATTTGTGGTCTGCCAAATAATGTTGAATTCACGTTTACTTTATGCAGTATGGTGGTTTTTCTGTACATTTAGCTTTAATGTAAGAAAAGACGTACAAAACATTCAGGGAAAAGCGATAATCAGTGACTGTAGTCACAAAACTGCAGTAGTGAAAGTCACACACATGATTCTGGATCAGATCAGCGTGGTTCATTTTTGTCTGTATTGTTCAAGTGTGTAATTGTGCTGCGAAAAGGTTTTGTTTGAAAAGTGCTATTCGGCTGGAGTAAGTAATGCCAGTTTGAACTTTTTAATCACACAATTTTAGACAGTATTACAAAAAGAAATTCATTAATGAGTTTTAGCTCCTGCTGCTGCAGTGAGGCCACTTTTTTGTTTCTTGGAGTTGTCCAGTTACGGTGTCCAAAGGTACAGATCTTTGTGAATCAAACTGAGGTGCTGTGTGTGTATTAATAAACAAATTTGTCTAATAATTATTCTGTTCCATATCTTTGATTCATGCTGATTATTGTATTTATATTCACTATTTACTATACAAAGATTTAATTGCAGTGTAATTATTGCTATTAAACAGTAATTTTGTCGTTTTCAGGTTTGGGACTAGAAATTTTATGTATCCAGTGTCGATTGTAACAGCCAACAGAGTCCATAAATGTCCTTTGCATGATCTTGACAAAGATGCAACAAATCTTTCATCTGATGCATGAATTTTTGAGGTATTGACTTTTTCTTATAAATTGTTAGCCTACGAATTTAAATCGCAAAAGTTAAGCAAACTGACCTACAGAGAGTGATAAATATTAAGTGCTGCCATAATCTTTAAAAAGCTGCTCTGGCCGAGGTTCTTTATTGTGCTGATTTAGCACGTCATAATCCTCGCTGGGAGGTACAAGCAGGGGCACGAGGCTCAGAGGGAGACAGTGCTGTGCTGTGTTGCTCTGTGCTCTTCTGCTGCTGCCCTGAGCTGAGCTACATTCACACTCCTTCAGCAGTCACTTTTCTCCGCAGCTGAGCAGTAACCAAAATCCAGAGAAAGACGATTCTCAACATGCAGCCACTAGGTCCAGTACCGCTATTTCTGATGACACACGTCACACTGGTAGCTGCGTACAGAACTGACAAACACCGAGCCCAGTTCAACCCCCCCCCCGACCAAGATACTCACGCTGAACTGATACAGTAAAAATCACCCAGCTGTATAACTGGGTAAATAACAAACAGTGAACTGACCTCTCATGGTTAGTCCTCTTGGAGAAAAACAGCAGCTATGCTGAGTGCAGTGGATTACGGTATTATGCATAACAAGTGAATTTAATTGCTTTTGACTGTGATTAAACTTTTTGAACAATAAAGCAACTCTCAGTCCCAAATAAGTTGATAAGTAGAGGAGCTCCTGCACTGCCGATTGAGGACAGAACAGCTCAGCACAGCTCCTGAAAAAACACCCGTGGGAACATTTAAGAGTGTTAGAGTACAATAAAATCATTTAACTGCACAAACTTGAGAGAACAACTGACAGTTTCAAACAACTACCGGTTAGTGCCGATGTCTTATATCTCAACTGAAACAGATTTATTATAACTTGTTTAGCATTTAGCTGATGCTTTTCTAAAAAGCCATTTACAGTCTTAAGCTACTTCACCCATTTACATAGCAGGGTTATTTTTTACAGTAATTTTAGGGTGACTTGCGCAGGGTTACTACAGCATGACACAAATCCATCTGTCGCTAAAACAAGTGTCTGTTTTCTTTATCGCCGCCGTACGTGATTAAGACGGAAAAAAGAAAAACAATAATATTTGGGGAGGGGAGTTTTATTACAACTATGGCACCATGTACATGAGTAGGGAAACAGGAGCAGGTTTCACTTTGCCAAGGAGCTCTTCAATGCCCCTTACCCAGATTTTTTTTTTATGTACCCATATTGAAGACATTTGTATGTAAGCATGTAATAAACATTAATATAATCTTCTAAAATAAATACTACTCATGCACACTAACAACAGAAAAACACACCATTAATATGGACAGTCCCCGTAAACGTTTATTGAAAACGTACTAAATTAAAAGTACCGATGAACATCTTGAAATGAGCACCACGTGATTATGTCACCTGTATGTTCTGTTACAAAAGAGAAACCTGCAAAGAAATTGATAAAGCCAAAAAAGACAAAAACTTTGGCAATAAAAAGTATTTGCATTGTACAAAAGACCACTTTACCGCACTGAAAGAAAAGGTGATCCAGTTTCAATCCCAGCCCACACCTCACACACCAGTTTTACCCTAAAATGAGCTGTACAAGTCTATGTTTTAGCTTATTAAAAGCAAGTCTAGGTCCCCTACTAATGTTGAACACACTCTGTTTAAACAGCCAGTTGCTTTAAGCTGATCTTTACCACACGGGCAAGAGTGCTTTAAAAAAAAAAAAAAAAAAAAAAAAAAAAAAAA
>UFQX01000218.1:115959-168566 GCA_900497675.1 Arapaima gigas
AAAAAAAAAAAAAAAAAAAAAAAAAAAAAAAAAAAAAAAAAAGAAAGCAGAGAGTCGGGATCACGGGGAAAATCTGCACGACGCGTTTTACAATTGTGCTCCTGAAAGGACAACATTCAACATCCTTTTCCTGTGCAACGGAGACTCAGACAAGGTGCAGGGATACAGCAGACTGGAACAGAGACATTTTTCCTACCTCACATGATGTCAGCCAACATATTTGCTAAATAAAACATTCAAAACTGTAATTCACAGGCTACTCCTCCCGGTTTTGGAGGAGAGTTGAGCTCTGTAAGTGCAAACAGAAAGTCGTTCTTCAGAAAGTGCTTCATCTGATTGATTTACCAGCAATAAGATATTATACATCAGGTAAAGAATCCAAGGACAAATACAACTGAACTAATAAGAATGAACCTCTTTTAGAAATATACAAATAAAAATGGTATTTATACTGTCGATCCACCGTCAACTGTTGCCAACAGAAGTCCTGCCTTTTCTTTTTTTTTTAAAACACGGTAAGAAATCTAAGCAAAGTTGACTGGTGGTTTATGACAGGAAAATGCACTTTTATAAAAGTTAAAAGTAAAAAAGCAGCATATTTATAATAATTTCAAGAGACGAAAGATACGAGATATCGTGGGACTTTGATTAAAAAAAGTATTGCTGGGGATTTTTTATATACAGCGATGCCGATAAAACGCTAAATGTCTCTTTACAAGTGTCAGCAACTTATTGTCAGCATCAGACAGCTGCTTATTTCCCACATCAAGCAGCCATATTTTTAAGTACAACTTTTGTATATCTAAGCTGCCAGCGGGATACATGAATTTGCCCTAACAGTGCAGTCATGAACTTTGCACGCAGCCACTACATGTTCTACTGTTTGCAGGGTCTATGCAGATGATCTTAACTGGACAAGAATAGCAGTTATATTTTTTGCTGCACAAAAGTCTCGAGTTTAATAATGATCCGTGCTGTGCATTCCATCACCCTCATCGCCACCTCAGACGTGTACCTGTCGTTGGGAATCTGGGGAAAAGGCAGGAGGTCAGGGTAGCGAGTTCTCAAGCTGTCCACGCCGTAACCCTCCAGGATGTTCACATCCTTGGCAAGTCCAGCCAGTTGGGAATTGTACTCCTCCACCTTCTGTGCCAGAGCCGTGGGTTTCACGTCCTTGTCCGACTTCCCACGGACGGCGTAGTCGGCGGCTATCAGTGCCAGCTTGGTGGCCAAGTAACACTTGAAGCACACCCACTCGTTGGCGTTTTTATGGAGGTCATTTCTTGCAGCCGAGAAGTTGGCCCTAGCTTGCCTGAGCCACCTGCGAGCCTCCACAGGGTTCCCAACCGACTTGAACGAAGGCGGCACAAAGTAACGATTAGAATGTGAGGAGCCCGAGAAGCTTGAGTACTGCTCCCGAAACTGCTGCTTCTCAGACTTATGACTAGTTGCCTCCTGGTTCCAGGATGTGTAGAACCTTTGAAACGAGAACTTCTCAGACTGCTGGAAGCGAGCGGAGGTTGAGAAAGGTCTCCTTGATGTTCTGTCTGCAGTCTGCTCTACCAGGGACTGCTTCTCCATCCTACTGATCTCGTTCTGTAAGTGTTTGAAGACTTCTGTGGCTATTTCCAAATTCTCAGCGTTTTTGTCTGGGTGCCACTTGAGGTACAATCGCCGGATGATCTTCTTCCTCTCAGTTTCTGGCAGTTTCCATGCTTGCTCAATGACTGAGGTCACCTCTTTTAGAATTTCGGGCAATGCATTCAGCCTTAATTTCTGGGGAGACTGCTTCGGAGGAAGGGCTCTGTGATTTTCTTTTCCAGGAAAGAGTGGAGGTACCATTCGTGGGCCAGGAGAGGAACATTCTGAAGGGCTTGTAGGCGTAGATGGAGCGCTATCTCTGATATGAGTGCTTTCATCTTGCCTGGAGAATTTGTACAAATCAAGTGAACTGACAATTTTATACTCACTGTAGCCAATGTCAATTTGGAAACATTTTCCTAAGAAGCTGGGGTTCTCGTCTTCTTCCCTTTCCACTTCTTGAACTATGATGGCGTAAGTATAGGTCGGGTGGTATGAGCCATAAATGTCCCCTCCTTCAGAATCAACGAGGTATCCTACATATTCTCCAGGGTAAAACACATTCATGGGATCCATTAGTAGAATATGATGTATTTCTGCAGGTATCGGTGTTCCTGGAAGGGGAAGCTCAAGCTTGGAAGGCTCAGTGGAGTCGTACTTGACGCCCAGATTGTCCAGCTTCTCTGTGATCCGATAGATGTCGTTGCACCCAAGCATGGCGATGAGATAGGAGGTGTCAGATATCAAGTTATCTGTTGCAGACTTAAGCGTCATTGCCAGCGCTAACAAGAAATTGATGTCTTTGCTGTCCGAGTGCTGAATGTAGAGGTGAATCACCGATGTCCCGTATCTTTTCAGAAAAGCTAGAGTTTCACTTTTGCTGTGTGGGATCGGGCTACAACCTTTCACACGTAACGTTGTCTGCAGTTTCTCAAAACAGGAAACCTTTAAACCCTCACAGAGTGCTTTGCACAGTCGGATGGCTTTCTCCTCGTTCACCAGGAAGGCGTTGTCGTTTTCGTGCTTCATTATCCGAATCAGCCCTGTGATAAACTGCTCCGATGACAGGAGCAACTGCAGACGACCTTGAAGAGAACAAAGAGCTCCAAACTGACACATTTTGGGAGATTCCTCATCTAACTGTTCCTCCAGTATACTGCTTAGAAGTCTGGGTCGAAGCTTCTGAGGCAGCAGCATGATCATCTTTGTATGGAAGGCGTGATCTTTGCCGAGGTAACACTGACTCAGGTCCACTAGCATCTGTACGCCAACGTTGCCCTGGATTCTGCTTTTGTAGTGCGGGGCATCGTCAAACACTAAAAGATTCGATTTAGCCAGTTTGCCATCGTGGCTGGGGAGATAAAACGTCAAATCTCTGAGGTTTTCTAAGTCTTTTCGTATCTGAACCGGATCGTTCTGAAGGCTTTTGAAAAGTCCAGAAACAGCTCGTTTCACTGTTCTCATCTCATTTGGGTCAAGTTGCTTACCTTCTGAATTTCTGTAAATGCGGTAAAGGACTTCTACATACTGCTTTGTTGACACAACATCCTCAGTTCCCAGAAGCTTGAACAGCTGATGAAAGGTGCCCAGTTCTAAAGGGAGTTTGTAAAGGTAGGGTTTGAAGTCTGATTCATTATCGAGGTTTATGACAACCTCTTCAGGTTTCAGAAGTTTCCACCCCTCCTCAACCATGACGAAAGATACCCCTCGCAGCTGATACCGGAAGTCTCTTTTGTCCGCATTTAGAAACTCGTAGGTACTCCTGAGGACTTTGTTCCTCGTTTTCACCATGTCGTCGTCAAGGTTAGATATGCTGCAGATATTCTTGCAGTTACTTATCACTTTGTCCAGTGGTGGGTCTAAGTTGACATTAAGCATGGTCAAAACCTGATCAAGTTGTTCTTGGCTAGCAAGTGTGCTCCCTTCTTGGTCTTTTATGCTAGCAGGGGTGGCCTTCTCTGGCAGAATTGGGCAAGATGTCCAAAGTAACTGCATGATATCTGTTTGCTTGAACTTTGGATTCACCTGTGACCCACTGAAGCGAATCAGAGGGAGACTACTGTTCTTTTCTTGATGCTGAACATGGAGCCTAACAAGCTCAGCAGGGGCACGTTCAGGGCACAAAAATGGTATCATTGATAAATCCTTGAGAAAGGTACCAACAAACAGGTCTGTTCGCTCACAAAAAATGTGGTTAAGGAGAACATCAACAATTATCTGTGTCGTTTCTTTAGACTGAGGTTTAATGCTTACCTCTTTTGCAAACTGCAAAACTTGTTGTTGAGAAACGATGTACTTCAGTCCAATATTCCTCAGGAATGTGATCCAGGAAGGGAGAAATGAGGTCCCGTTCTTTGGCTTTGAGGCTTGCTCAATCTTCTTGAAAAAATCAGTGGGTATAAATGATTTTGTGGGCAGCATCACTTCGAAAACCCTCACAGTTTGGTCATAAAATGTTTTGGCAGGTTTCAGGCGGTTTGTGGAATCGTAAATGAATGAAAGGCCTTCGAGTTTCTCGTATAACTGGTCCTTCATCCCACAACGCTCCTCCATACTCAGAAGTCTCTCTTTAACATATATGAGGTGCTCAATTTTTGCATCATAGGACAAACTGTCAAACTTTGGCAGTAGATGCTTTAAGTAGACTTCAAGATCATCAATTGGAGTAAATCCAAGGAAACTGTAGAGCTCTTTAAGTTGTGGGTTGTCAGCAAGAAAGGCTGAGGATGCTGTGTGTGCCCATTTTTCCATATCTGCCGTTGGAATGCTTTTTGTAAGGACATAACAGGACCCGTAATTGGACACACTGACGAATCTGCCACTTACTGATTTGTAACATGGGAGCAACTTCAAACAATGAACATCTTCCTGGGACAAGTTAACCAAGTTGCAGTTGAAGTACAAGAGAAGTGCCTCAAAGTCCTTGTCAGTTAAGCCGTTGGTTTTAAAGGCTGAGGTCTGAATCATATATGCCAAAGCTTTCAAGATGCTGGAGGGATTCTCTATGTTTGCTGCATGTTGTGCTAGAAGAAGTGCCACAGGGTTCTCTTTGGTGCAGACTTTGTTCAGTGCAAGCTGAATGCATCCCCCCTTCATGAGGGTATGGAAGACTTTGTCATTCTGTCCATTGGGGAAAATGGCTGCATAGATGAGACTTAACGGTAACAGAACATCACACTCAGGCACAACCAGCTTATTGCTTGAAACCATGAATTTGATACCGGGCAGCAAGGCCCAGTCCTTCAGAATGTCCAAGACAGTCTCAAATTTGGGTTTGATGTCTGTCTGATCATCCTTGATGGCAATGTTTTCACTGATGAAGTGCCAAGAACTTTTCAACCAGGATTCACTGGCATAGTTGTCTTTCCATTTCACCATTGTTCTTGTCCGATACTCACGTGGAAGAACAGATCCAAGAAGATCTCCAAAACTGCTGATGTCAAAGACCTTTGCCACACTGGATTTCATGAGGATCTTGCTGTACCTCATGTAAAGTGTGTTCATAAACAGCTCCTTTCTAGTAGAAATTAACTCATGGTGAGTTGTCAAAAATTTGGGTCTTTTCGAATCAAACACCTGTAGCATGTTGTCCATTGTAATCAAAAGTGGTAGCCCCTCTATTTGGATGTCACCCTCCTCTACATCTTTGAAGCAGTAGTCAACTAGAAGCTTGAAGCTGTGAAAAAGCTTGAAATTCGACTGTTGGAGTCGACAGGGTAGCTTTCCCACCTGGCACGCCGTGTCTGGGGATGAAAATGTCAGAAGGAAGCTGCGAACGTCCTCTGGTGTAACATAACGCACAGGAATCCCTGCATCCTCTAAGCAGAAGTAGAGACTGGCAGTCTCCTCACAGCTGTAGACCAAGTTAAAGCCGACATCCAAAAGCATAGCCTTTAACTTGTAGACGTTTTCAGCGATAGATTTCCGTGTAGTTATGTTGTACTCTGTATTTTTCAGGTGCTGCAGTTCATCCTGAAGAAGGTTGTCAAAAAACGCTCTGCCTTTATTTGCAGTGGATGTGTTTACCCAGGAGATGTATACTGCAGAGTACATATCTGTGTTGTCAAGGTGGGGGGCCCTCACAACCGGCAGCAGGCATTTGAGATCTGCATGAATGCAATTGTAAACTGCTTTAACAAGACAATACCAGTCCGGCTGAATGTCAAGCCTGCTGACAGGAAAGAAGAACAAAAACTTCTTCAGAGTATCTCTGATTATGTGAATCGGTGAACTTTGCAACACAGTGATCGTGGGATCTGGACCAGGGAAGAAACGTCGTTTTAGCTGAGTCAGTAGTTCCACGTACGCCGGTGCTATCAAAGCAGTCATCAGATTGTTGTTCCAGTCACTTCTGACCCCGACACCATTGTCATCCCTCCACAGGTTCCTCCTAGCAGAATCCAAGGCAAAATGACCGTTGACATGAACTGGGAGACCGGTCTCTAATGAAAGAGGCAGAAAGCAGAAAGCTCTGTGTGCTTTTTTGTAGTTGTGACTTGTGCACGCAGCCACACCCCCACGGGGGAAGAGGGTTATGTCTTCATTTTTGTGTGCCGAAACCACACTCTTGGAAACTTTGTCAATGTTGGAGAAGCCAGATCGGTTGCAGACCAGCCAAGTTGTAGAACTTGCATCTGAGTCTTCTATGTCCATTGTGTAGGTTATCTGTTGGACAGGGATCTGGGTCAGCTGCTTTTTCTTGGTAACGCTGTCCACCACAGATGCGTGAAACTGCTTGCGCTTTAAGCGGTCGCCATCAGTGATTTTAGCAGTGACAGAATACAGTACTTTCAGCTCTCCTGTGCTGATGTCTACTTCACAAATGGAGATTTTCTCCATATGGTTCAAGAACATAAGCAATTCAGCACCATCAGCTCTCAACTTGTCAAGGAGATTTTGTACCATTCTGTCTGAGGCTGGAACAGAGCCGATTTCTGAGATTTTTGCCATGTCTGCAGTGCGAATTGGAAACCGAAACATCGTGGCGCGCTCAAGCTTAAAATGAGCTCCCAGGTATAAATTCAAGACATCTGAAAATTGAGTTCTAAAATCAGAATCCAAGTTTCTGAACATTCTTCCAGGACTAACAGATGTTGCCCCTGGAGCATAGCGAGCATGAGGATCAAAGATGCACAGGATGTCATTATTTGAAATGAAAGAGGGACAGTCTGTAATGTGATAAACCGAGTTGAATCCTATACCATACTGACCAGTTTTACCCGGATTTGCTTCCTTTGTCCCTCTCCCAAGGTTCTGGATTCCTCGCACGTCATCTTCGGTGAATGGTTGGTTATTATAAACGCAAAGCGCAGGTCCCTGCATAGGAATCCATTTGTCATCAAAAATTCTGTCTGTAGGGTGACATCTTGCATCAAACACAAAGTAAATTTCTGTGGCTCTGGCATCATCTGCATTTTGGAGAAGCTCCTTCAGCATTTCCTTTTCTGAAGGATATGCATTGAGAATACTTTTAATTCTGCTTGTAAGTTTTTCTTTCTGCCCAAACTCACTTCCAAGGGTTGTGAAACATACATTGGAAGCATATCTTTCCAAAGCTTTATGGCGCTTGGGCATAGCTCCTAATTTTACTGCTACTTCTCTTGGAATGTCAGCATGGCAGTACTTTACTGTTGTGTCTCTGACTTTGATCCAAGGACAGTCGTTGTAACACAAAGACTTTGATGGCTGCAGTGAAAGATAGGTATCTGGCAGAAGTATTTCTCCATAGTTGCTTTGACAAAATTCCTGATTTTTGTCTCTTATCAAGCTCCAAATGCCTTCGCTGATTATTCTGCGTGACAGCTGAAAGTTTTCCTCTGAGAGGGGCTTTCGTCCACATTCTTTTTTTACAAGTTCAAGAACTGCTGAGAAATTTTCAACTGTGAAGCTTGGCAAAACCCCGACATTCTCAAAAAGCTCACGGCAGCTGTTTCTATACTTATTGGGAAGTTGGTAAAGATAGGGAGCAGAGTCAAAGTTCAGATGGAAAGCCACCTTTGATGGATTCACGTATGTGTTTTCTACAAGAATGGAGTTAAAGGTTTTGAGTTCCTCCACAATTTGTTCCTTAGCCACATCATCTTGTAGCATTTCTTCATGCAGATATTTGTAGCAGGCATTTGTTATATTTTCTTGATACAAAGTAACACCATCAAAGGATTTAGAAAGCTCCTTCAGTTGACGGATTACAAGTTCAACAGTTGGTTTTTTTATGAGTCCCAGGAAGTCTTTCACAGCTAAGGTAATTGGGCCACATCCCTTGAAAGATGGAGAATTCTCGTTGAGTATGGGTTTCATCAAGCACACAGTATCCTGGTGGTCAGTAGTGTACAAGTCAGTGGCAGTAAACATAGCTGAAGGGCGGAAGTTGTTTCCGTACCACGGTAGCGAAAATCCCGCTGGCTTCGTTAAAAATGGAAGAAAGCTAATGTTCTGTAACTTTTCAGTGTATTCTTTTGATCTTGGGTCACGGATTTTAAGTTTCTCATCAATGAGACTTAGCAATATACTGCTACGTAAGCATGCTGCTGTGTGGTCACTCTCGTTCAATGCTGCCACTGATTCAGCCCGCTCAATAATGTCTTCCCACGAAAGGTCATCCTTTACCATTCCCAGCTGCACTAATTTGACTAAGCACACTGGGTTCAAGTAGTCCTTTGATGTGCCGTCTGGGAAACGGCCATCGTCAAAATTATACAGTTTTGCTACCCTTCCCTCTGGATGTATGAGTCGAGAAGGCACGACAAGTTCATGAGATGACCCAGAGCATGGGATGCACGGTGTTTCTTTTAGAATCCCTGCAAATTCCTCCAATTTTTCATTGAGCACATAGTGCATCAAGGGATCACGTAGCTCTTTGTCAATGTCCTGGATGTGGGGAAAAAATACATCTGAGAAGAACTGTTGTTCTGTGAGTGTGTTCTCCATAAGTTTTCCTTTACACCCAGCATCATCAAAGCCTTCTTTGACCCAGTCTGGCAGCTCAACTGCACAGAGGTCTTGGGAACCGCTCTTCCTGAGATACTTTAAAAAGATCTTAAAGGCAGCTGAGCCAATGTCAGATCTGCAGAGCAAGGAATCATCCAGAAATCTGACATTCTTGATGGATACCCAGATTTTTCCATCAGAAAACACCTTTGCGAGATCACTGTCACCTCCTTTGGCTATTTCCTGGTAGACTCCCTGACTGATCAAGGTAAAATCATCATGAACAAGACTTGGATCAGGCCATGCTGCATAGTAGTTGTAGTTAACCAGTTCTCCTCTTTCTGCCATGGATCGCATCATGCTGAGGGCAGCCAAGTACGCCTGAACAATCACGTGTCTCATGAAGATTGAGTTCCAGTTTCCTTTCGTGTCCGTTTTCCATATCTCTTTACGATTCGATGTCACAGCAAAACAACCATTAATATGGACAGGTAGGCCCGTTTTTATCCTGAGCGGGAGATAACAAAATACCTCTCCGATGGGAGTGTGACTCGTCTTCACAGTCCATGTCCGATTTTCTCCTTCTGAGAGCAACACTGCAACACCTCCACAGGGGACTAGTCCAAGTCTCTTTCCACTTTCACTCAGAGAGAATTTGAGTGCTTCACCCACATCCATACATGAGCAAATAAGCCAGTTAGTTAGGTCAACTGACTTTTGAGGCATTTCATCAGTGAGCCTTTTGGCCTGACCTCCTTTGGCAGCTATCTCAAAGTAGGAGGATGGATCATCATCTGGACCCCTGAAAAGGGGTGAATGGAGATCAACAATGCGTCTGAACACGTTGTGAAACTCCTCAACCACAATTCTGATGATGCAGCCAGATTTAGGGATGTCTGCAGGCACACGGTTAGTTCCCGCCACCTTTTTCATTACTTTTGCTGCTGTCTTTAGGATGCTCAGAGGTCCATATGCTGCCTTAGATGACCAGACACTCTTGTTGATAGTTACCACATCTTGGGAAGCTGCAGGGTTTGGTTCTTCATATTTAAGGTACTTTAGGACCATTGACCCAACATGTTGGGTAAAAAGAATGAGACGATGGCCACAAATACTGAACTCATCAACGAGTGAATAAATGTCTGTGGTGTTGTAGTAGACGGTACTGATTTCACTCACTGAGGCCTCCAGCTCAGTCCTGAAGGGTAGTCTAAAGAGGGTCCCATTGTACTTGTAAGGGGACTCTTGGGAAAGAGGCAGCTGACAGTTAAAGACATTAACGAAAGGTTTGAACTGATTTGGAAACTTCCTTAGCCGTTTTTGCTGTTTACTCCAATTGATCTTAATTCCTGGGTTTGATTTGTCCCTGATATGCTTGCTGATGTGGTTGATGTTGGGATCAAACATAATCATGAACTCTCTGCTCATAATAATTGGGATGTCAGTCACATGGTAAACTGAGTTGAATCCCAGCCCAAATTTGCCTACTTTGTCAGCTTCACATCTCTTCATGGACCCTCCTAGTCTGGTTATATTCAGAAAGTCTGTGTCTGAAAAGACAGAGTTGTTGAAAGACCACAATGCAGGGCCATGACAAATAGCCATGCCTGGGTCCAGCAGGTTCTCTCTTATCTCAAGATTTTTCCGCATGTCAATGAGAAAGCTACACTCTGTTGCATTGGCATCATCAGCATTCTGCAGGAGCTCTTTGAAGATGTCAGAGACTGATGGGTATTCCTCCAGAATGTTCTTAATGCGTACAGTTAAAGGCTCTCGCTGACCTGACTGTTCAAACCCAAGGTTCTCTGGATTTATCAATCTTGTACTCAAGCACGGCACTTTTAGCCATTCGGCAGTTTTCATTGGAATGTCATCATGAACTAAAATGATGGGCTCTGTCACATCTTCAAGCAAGTCATTGAGATCATCCACTTTAATGTCACAGTAACTGCACTCATGGATGGGTTTCATGACCAGTTTGCTTGGATCTTTATAGCACAGGATGGGCACATGCATGTCAGTATCCACAGAAATCTGATTGTTGTACAGCCACCGCAAGATGTTGATCAGAAGAAGTAGATTGTGTTTGCTTTCTTCTTTTGTCATTTCTCGATCGGTTTTTTGTCTAATAGTTCTGACCACCTCAAACACGTGACTGGGGACAACTTCTTCAATTGAGCCACAAAACTCAAACAGTTTATGAAACTTTGCCATTGTTTTTGGTAATGAGTACAAGTAAGGCTGCAAATCTAGGTCAGAGATGGGCTTTAAAACTGTTTGACTAGGAGAAGAGAACGTTTTTCCAGTCCAAACCCAATCAAAGGGCAATGACTTCATTGCTTCTCTGGCATCTTCAAGATGTGCTTGCATGAAATCATAAATTTCAAAAAGAATCTGCTGGAACTGATACCAGTCTTCAGTGGTAAAAGCTTGGGATTTGTGCCAGTCATTTACTGCCTTTAAATGCTGTAGCACTTGATCTACCTGGGGCTCTATTGATAACTTTAGTGCCTTTTTCATGCCTGCTGAAGTGCGCTCCACCAGAGCAACTGAAGAACCCACTAATACGGCATAAGATATGTCACACATCTCAGAGAATGAACAAATGTTGAAGGAGTCTCCCATCCATGCCAAGGACAGCGGATAATTCAGAGGCCTGTCTTTACAAACAGGTACCCATTTCAGTTTCTGCAGAGAGACCTGAACCTCTGATGACTTTACTAACTTGGTCTGTTTATTCAGTATTGTCAGCAGCGTTTTGGCTTTCTTCAGCAACGGTTCCCATTCTGGCTCAGCCTTGCTCTGTAGCTCTTCGATTTTATGTGCCACCTGAACCACATCTTTCTCAGTGAGCTGCACTTCATTCTTCAGCCCAAGTTGTCTTAGAGAATGAAGCATGTCTGGAGATGAAATGTATAGGGTTGGGGGGAACCTGGTCTTCTCTTCCCTGTAGAAAAGGTCCTGCAAAATGTCAAGTTCTGGATCAAAGAGATCTCTGGCAGCAACAGGCTTTTCCTGAGCAGCGTAAATAAACTTTAGAGAGGAAATCCACTGAATTACAGAGGGGTCCTCATTCTTCAGGAAGGATAAATGCTTGAGAACCCAGAGCATGATTTTGGTAACTTCCTCTTTGGTATAAAACCCTTTCACTATGTCTTGAACAATCACCTTTAAACATTCAGTGCTTTTTACCTGTTCAACATTCAGAATTTTAATGAGACGAATAGCAGCCTCATCAGTACTATCAACGAGATTCATGGATAGCCTGACATCTGTTGGAAGTTTGGCTGTATGATGCAATGCTTTGGCTCCCTTTAATGCTGTGAACACTGGTGTGCCTTTCTCTGTGCTGGGCCCTATTTGCTCAAAGATTGTGAGCTCCTGAAGAATGCGCTTATCTTTCTCTGTAACATCTGACAAGCCAGCTAAGAAACTTCTTAGTACCACCTTTTGCTTGTCAGAGAAGGATCCAACTTGACTTGCTACCCTCTGAGTTGAAGATCTATCCATTATTTGCAGAAGCATACTGGGAGAAGACTGATGGATATAGTTTTTGAGTAGGGGATGCTGTAAGCATGGGTCAAGCTTTTTGATGATCACTCCACCAAGCTTCTTCATAACCTCTAAAAGACATTCAGAAAGTGGGGCCTCCTCTTCTTCTTCCACAAGAACAATAGGGGAAGGACTTCTGAGGCGCAGAAGCTCTACAGATGTCATGGCATCTTCCAGTGGCACACTTGGAATCAAAGGCATGTCTTCAAAGATGGCAAGGTCATCTGGAAAGTTAATGTACAAGTGTTTCCACACCATCTTTAGCCAGGGGACAGAAGGATGTTGCTTCTCCTGATTCCCAGGAGTCCACAGAACAGTGAAGTCTCTTGAAGGCCAAGCTGTCGTAAGTATCTCCTTAATAAGGCGGGCAGATCTCTCAGGTGTAAGCACTAGTACCTGAGTACAGGGTCGTCCTGTAAGTAGTCAAAAAAGTAATTATTAACAAACTGTAAATACTTTCTCAAGCATTCAATTGTGCAGGATGTCAACTGAGCTTTAACTATTGGTACAATTCTTTATGTGAAAGTAATCTGAAGGTATTAATGACAGAAAATAATCTCAGACTGTTTCTTATATTTTTTCCCCCACAAAGTGGTACTGGGCTCATCAACACTGACTTTGCTCAAGACCTCGAGTTTCCACAATAAAAAGGAATATACACAGTATTTTGACATGCTAATGTCTTTAAAAGTTTCATTTTAATTTTTTTCTTACATGACATTAATTACTCTAAGCAATTTAGACATCTCAAGAGTCCTCTGCCTTTGCTACTTCACCACCCCAACTTCCAAAATAGTTGATTCTATTTATTCAACCTTTCTGCACATTTCTAAAGCTGAAATATGATGAGGTAGCTGGTGTTCCAGGTAGTAAGTTGAAAATTCACAGATAACAATTAAGTTATGAATCGTAAAATCCCACCATTTGAGAATACAGGACTACGATTTAGCTGCACAACTAAATTCCCAGTTATTACTGCACTTTATGGCCCTTCTTGAAATTTGGTAAAATTCTTAGGTTTGTTGTACATGTCATTGTTCTTTACAGTAAAATACACTTCCAGTCCAAACAGACATTTAGACAGGTGGCTAGGAAGCAAAACAATAGATTGTACAAAGCTGACCATTGCATGGTAACACATGATACTTACATATTAAATGCCTGAAAAAACAGTTAAATTCAAATTATATTTAGAATTGTAAATAAGGGCCCAGATATATGAGATCCATAAGTTCCATATGCTTTTGATCATGCAAAAATATAACCAGTAAAATTAGATATAAAATGTGAGCATCAACTATGCGTTAAAAACCTAAGAAATATTTTGGAACTGATGCAACATTGTAAAAACAATTTTCCATATAGTTCATAATAGACAGATTGTATCTCATCCCAAGACAGTCTTCAGGTGTCCTTCAAAAATATTACATGCATGACACCCATGTGCCCATTATTTCTGTGCACTTTACACAATTAATCTGTCTTTCGAACATAAGCAAGTATTTTTCTAACAACCCAGTACTTGCTCTATTACAGCTGGACAACATGACAAATCAAGCATAAATCAAACCAGGGTGATATCTAAATAAATCTTTAAAATAAACCTTTATTTATTTCATGATAGCAGTGTGCCGAAGGCACTGAACTTAATGAAATTAATTGAGTAGCTTCAGATTCATTCCTACTATATTTATGAACTCAAGAAGAACCTGCCAGAACTGATTCCAGACTTCGGTGTAATATATACTGAAGATGGAATGTACATATTTTGGGGGGAAGTCAAAAATATCCGCAACTTCCAATGAGCTAACAGTATATAACCTGTGGAAATGTCCTGGCTTAACCTTGTTTACGACTATTCGGCTTCACTGTGAAATCTTTTCCAAGAATTTAATTCTAATAATACAACTAATAAATCACTTTTAAACAAGATGTTAAAGGATCACTGGCAAGAAATAATTTCACAAACAAAGAAGAATATATTTTTGGTGCATTCAAAGCACAAAATAAATATTGATGAAACTTTTAAAATCTCGACTTGGCAAACATTCTACAACAAACCTTCTTATTTAATTATGCATTTTCCCGGGGGGGGGGGGGGGGGGGTTCAGTAAACATCACATGTTTATCATGCCAGAACAGTGGCATCAGACGTCCAAATAAATTATAAATTTTTTGGACAATAATAATAATAATAATGATAATAGCTAAACACACAAGTCAACCATACACAGACTTTAATGGCCCATGCAATGCATGCAATAAACATTCATTTTTAAGGAGTAAAGTGGAGTTTGTAATATACAGTCCTATCATTAAAACTACACTGACAACCTATAAAAAAACCTCTTAGGTAAACCAAGTCTCTATGGAAGTCTTATTATTAATACATCTTTAATACTGAGTCATAGATTCTCCATGTTTAACTGATGTTAGCAAATATATTTTTATATATATTTATTTAGAGAATGTACCATTACAGAGACTCAGTTCTCTTTGCTTGAATTAAAAAGGCCACAAAATTTCACTAAAGGCACTATTCACATAACTGTCTTATTAAGATCAGCGCATGCATTATATTTTGCCAGTTCCCACTGCATAGGAAAACACTTTACCTTGTTCATAGAGCACAGTAGAAAATATGCAAAGCTGCTTTTTTAAGCATACTCCCTGAAAAGTCCAAGAATCTGTCAGTACTTTTAATATTAATCAATCACGTAACGTGTGTTAATAAACTTACTTTTGACTACACATGCAAGTGTATAAGAGCAGTAATTCCTTAAAAAGAATCCCAGTCAGTAAATCATGCCAAATAATTGTGACAAGAATATGACAATTGGGGAGGCAATGAGAGGCTCAAGAAACATTCATTTCTAAAAAAAAAAAAGAATCACACTTCAAATCCACACCGTAAATGCACTTATGGGACACTATGAAGTCATCACTGTTTTGAAGAAAAAAGAAAAAAAAAGTAGTTGTCTTCCTTAAAAGAACGCTAACCCAGCGTAAAGGCAGCTTTACTGCATGCAGGAGAAAAAAATAGTGAGATTATTACAAAATATGTTGTCAGTATTACTCTTCTTTCTATAGAAGCTGTGGGGCTTTTTTCCCTAAACAGATTTCATAGTGTTCTAAGCATGTCGTGCATTAATTCTCAGCGAGTTAATGACAACACCACAAAACACACAGACAAAATGTTAGCAACACGTCTACCCAAATACCTACCTGAAC
Source organism: Arapaima gigas (assembly GCA_900497675.1). Taxonomy (NCBI): domain Eukaryota; kingdom Metazoa; phylum Chordata; class Actinopteri; order Osteoglossiformes; family Osteoglossidae; genus Arapaima; species Arapaima gigas. Next base: position 131,251 of record UFQX01000218.1, read on the forward strand.
AGCCCCAGAGAAACTGTTGTACTGAAATTAAATTTAAAAAAAAAAAAACATAATTTGCAAACTAAAAGTAAAATAAATGAAGTAATACCCAGTCATGGTGCACCATAACCATTTGATGATCATTTACCATTTATGTGACCACTTTTGGGATACCTGAATATTGCATACTATTCATTTTGACAATTATAAACCACATTTAAATACAAATGCAAAAATGATACTTTAGCATCCAATAGGAGCGGTACGGGCTGGCAGCACGGTGGGCAGAGGGCAATGCAGCTAACCGACACAGTTCGTAATGCACCAAAAATGAGCCAAGTCAGCAGACCAGGAATTTGATCTGGACTCATTCAATCTTTGGAAATTTCCAAACAACAGCTGAGCAACAGCTTGTTGGTGTTGGTCCCCCCCACCCCAAGCAAGAGGACACACTGGCACAGCAAAGCACTCTGTATGACAGCAGTGCCCTTGAGCCTGGGCTTCTGCAGCACACATCACACAGGGAGTGAGCAGCAGCAGAAGCCCTCGTTGCTGCGGACATCCGAGGTGGTGACCAATGTGGGAAATCACTTGGCTGCTTATGGAGAGGCAGCGACCCCAGCGGTGGGGGTGGAGCTGCACCGGTGCACCAGCCACCAAGAGGGATGTGGGTCACGGGCGTGTTGGTGCCGTGGAGAGGCAGAGGAGACTATTGTCAGAATCACAGTCAGGAGGCTTGACTGCCATGTGGTTCAGAGTCATACCAATAGATGAGGGCAGAATTAACTGAGAACTAATTGGAGTGGTACTACTTCAGATGAACATCTTAATCTCCTCCGAGAGAGAGAGTGAAAGAGAGATCCGAGTGCAGTTTTTAACCCCACCCTACATGTTCATGCAGACAGGGAAACAAAATGTGCTGCTTAAGTCCTTAAGGCCTGGATATAGCTTTGATGTTAATGCACTATACATTTAGTGCATTAAGTAAAACTATATGCTAACCATTAACATTTATTTCCTCTTCAAAGTATTGTGTTTTAAAGGACAAAGGGGCTAGAAATTGCTTAAATCTGTTCTCCATTAACTCTGCCGGTTTCACACACAATTAAATGCTGGAGCTCCAACTTAAACAGAACAGGTGGTATTTATATGTGTCAGAGAAACTGATAAGTTTTTTTTTAATCTTTTGTGGAAGAATTAACTGTTGAAATTAAAATGAGAAAGATAACAGCGTAAACAAGGGTGCTGTCTGATCGTGGTTCCACCGCAGTCCGCCAGCGTGAGTCAGTGCTATTGTCTGCCTCAGCTGAGCCCAGCACTAGCCCCCCCAATGCAATTCCAGGTCCCATATAAATAGAAACACTATGCTGTGTGTCCAAATCCTTCTGGTCACACCAATAAGCCCACTCTGAAATTTAACCCACTTACTCTACGAAACAGACCATAGAGATGCTGAGAACAAGTGGGGAAAGGAGCAGAGCACCTTTGAGCGTCTTTTCAAGACTCTACAAGCTCTGAAAGGCATTCAGATTTACTCGTTCAGCATATCTTAGCTGGCTCCTGTCCCTTTTGGCAAACTCACAGCTGGGTATGAGAGAGAACATGTCCCATATTTGATAGCTGAAAGCAGAATACATGGGGGAAAACCATGGCTGAATGTTCCCACCCAAAAATGTACACAGCAGTCATAAATTTTCTATCAACAGTTCAGTAGGTCTTATATCCCCTGGGTTGGGCGGGAGATCACTTCTAGCGTCAGCTGTCAATCCCGGTATGAAATACAGACAAAGCCAGCTGCTGGCCTCCTCAGTGGCTCCTGTAGCACTGCTCCAAGTTAACATCACCAAAAACTAATGCACTGAGATATTTCATTAGTAAGAAGAAGCAGTTCCTTATTCTACTGTAGCCTCACAACACCACCTTAGACCAGTTTCCAAAAGGCAGAAAATATTCTTTTTTCCCAGCTTGCAAAAAATAATGCAGTTCAGATGTTGCATGGTAAGCCTCAGTGTAAGAGACATGCTAAATATCTCATTATTCATCAATAATTTGTGCAAAGTGCATTTACCTCTGCTTTTGGCTGCCTCCTTCAAGCTGGTCATAACAGATGGTTTTATACTTTCCAGTACAAATCTCCCTTCTAGTCCTGGGTACAGAGACCTGGCAGGGAAACAGAAAAACTCAGGTAAATTGTGGAAAACCCAGAGGCTTCTGGAATGTAGATGCCATACAGTTTCCAGTGTCAGCCATCAGAGCATGTTCCTTTCAGCAGCAGCCCATAATCCATGACTACTTTTTTACAGCAAAAAAAGAAAAAAAAACTATATTACAGAAACCAGCTGAATGAAATTAATTTAGAGCCTGAAAAAGGATTTCCTCTAATTAAGCAGCAGGTTTTTTTTTTTTTTTTAATTCTGCCAATTTCATTTTTTCTACTGCAACAAACCTGACCATGAGAGAAATCAGAAGTCTTCACACCCCGAAACTGTTTTGGCTGTGAGCTCTCTGAGGGTCAGATGGGATGAACATGGTTTTAAACCACAGCAGCTTCACCTAAACTCATCACTCCCCAAGTTTTTAATGACCTGTGCTGGAAAAGTGTTTAGCTGCTGGCTAAAAAAAAGCCAAATTCCCAAATTAGTTTTTTTTTTTTTTTTATAATTAAAATGTTTAATGGTAAGTGAATACTCATACCTGGGAAACTCCTCGCTGGCAATGTAGACCGCATCCTTGTCGTTGACAGAGGACGAAAAGGCCGTAAACGTTTCATTCTGCAGGGGAAGCAGTTCGAGCCCGATGAGGTCACTGTAACAGACATCACCGAGGACAAACTCCAGGAGGAGCAGTTTCTCCCGGGAGGGTCCTTTGTGCCTGGCCTTCCTCAACACCTGCCGTACCAGAGCAGGAGTCACTTTCTTCACGGCCCTGGGGGCAGCGATGTACCTAGTTAGTACTGCGTCCACGGCAGCCGGGACCTTGGCCACCTGGATCCCTGAGCTCAGGAGGTAGCAGAGCACAGCTTCAGTGCTCTCTTCACTGTCATCTAGTTCTGAGAAGACTGCTTCATCCACCGACATCCAGATGTCTGTGACCGAGTAGATAACTGCCTGCTGGAGGAGGTCTCGGAAGAGGGGCTCGAGGATTGGCTTCCAGCGTGGCCGGATCTTGCCGGGGTCCGGCCAGGCCCCGTAGGACCCCCTGGCAGAGAGCGGGAACTCCTGGTCCTTCTTGTTCTGGATCCGCCTGATGACTTCCATGATGAGCGTGAAGTAGGCCCTAGGGATGACCGTGACTATGAGCAGCTCATTCCACAGGGCTGCGGGATCCCTCCATTGGTCCACCTCACGCCACTTAATGCTCCGTCGGTTGTCAGTGAGGCCAAAGAAACCACTGACATGCACTGGCAGGCCGGTCATGCTCTCCTCCCCAGGCGGCAGTGGAAGAAAGCAGAAAGCCCGCCCCAAGAAGCCAGGTGTGGCACCTTGATCCTCGTCAATTAGCGTCAGGGGGAGAGCAATGCCGATGGTAGGGATGAACTTGAGATCGTCTGCCAAGGAGTCCAACTCCCCACACATCCCCCGCCCTCCAACCCCATTGCAGACGAGCCAGGTTGTCCGTTGCGTGTCCTTTGTGGTTTCATCCTGAGCCTCGATGTTGACCTGGTAGGTGGCACATGTCACCTCACTACCTGGCACTCCATTGCTGTAGCTGTCGATGGCCAGAGCCAGGGCCTTCAGGGAGCTGGGCCTCTCCAGCTTCTGGTCTGGGTTCTCACCTGCCGTCACCCGGAAGAGCACCCTCTCTGTGCCGTCTGACTCGCGCACGTGAAGGGACACCTCCTGCACATTCTTGAGGAAGAGCAGCACCGTGTCAGCATCTGCTTTGAAGGACTCAAAAAGCTCCAGCACCTTCTCCTTGTTGTAAATGTTGCTGCTGAGCTGGGAGGACTTGATGCGGAGCGGGAAGCGGAACAGGGTGCCAGGGAAGTTGCCGTCTTTGATGGTCTTCTCAGAGCTCCCAAATAAGCCAAAGTATGGGGCAAACTGGTCTGAGAGCTCTGTTATTTCTTTGAGGTCTGACTTTAAGTTCCAGCATTGTCCAGACTCATGAGGTCCAAAGAGGGTCTGATGGGGGTCCAGCATGCCAATTTGATCACCACTAAAAATACTGGGCACATCTGAAACAAATTGAGATGAAATAAAAATCCATAAGATTGCACTTTAAAGGGATATGTGTTTCAATTAACTATTTCTCTTCATCTGCACAGCATATAATAGCATCATGATTTAGGCCCTTCTGTCTTCTGAATTCCATAAAACATCAATAATTATTTTGTCCACAAATCCCCACCTGTTATGTGGTACACAGAGTTGAAGCCAATCCCAAACCGTCCAACTTTCAGAGGATCATCCCTCTTTCTGCTCCTCGCAATCTCCTGTATACCATTCCAGTCTTCAGCCGTAAACACGGCGTTATTGTACACATACAAAGCAGTTCCTATCAAAAAAAAAAAAAAAAACACGCACAGTTACAGATTAAACTTTCATCCATCCACCTCAAACTATTTTGAAACACGACAAAATTAAACCAATCCCTTTTTGTTCCGTTTAGAAAAGTAAGAGTTTACTCTGATAAATTCTGATCTAAATTTGCAGAACTGGTCACAGTCATGATAGTGACAGGTGACAGTATTCTATTCACCTTGATACTGCGCCATTTCATGTGACCAGAGTGACTCCTGTCCATACTCAGTCTCATCGTACATAAACTTGACCTCCGTGGCCCCGGCATCTTCAGCATTTTGGATCAGTTCCTAGAAGGTAACCCATGACAACTGTTATTCGCCACTTTCCAAGGCAACAGAGGGTCAGAGGTCAGAGGGTTATACATGCAAAGTGTTCTTTCCCACATTGCGCCTTTATGCCAAGGGTCAGAGTCGGTATTAATGACCTTTAAGGTTTTTCTAATACGCACCCCCAAAGGGACAGCGGACGTCACCAGAGAGTGAAACCCTGCTGCCTCCAGCACAAACAGCTGAGCGGCTATTGAGTGCATATAAAGGATCCATGACCTTAGTCAGGTTATGCATCAGCAAATACCCCTTCCAGCCACTGTATGCGCTACATGATCAAGGGCAGCTATTCATACAGGTGTTCTGCTCAAGTCTATATTAAATCCAAACACAATAAAAGCAAGCACAGGAGGGGAACGCAAATGCAGGCTTTTACTGACTTTCAAGATTTGTCCACCTTCAGGATATCGCCGCAGAATGTCTTTGAGAAACTCCACCAAGGGCGGGGTTGTCTGGCCAAACCTTCCTGTGAAAACAGCCAGCACTTGTGAACGACCAATTCGACAATAAGTGTCGACAAGCGTTCCAAAGTCACCAGCATTTCCAGGATGCGCTCAGTACAGCGGGGTGTATTCCACACCTGTTGGTTATACTCACTGTTGTGTGGAACTTGGTGACACCTTTCAAAACCTGAAAATAAACAGGGCCCATTTATGAACCCGAAGCCCTGCGCTTGGAGAACAGCATCTTCTCAATCATCATGAGGGCTTTTCTCTCAGCTTCAGGTTCGAAATGCAAAACAAACCTGGGAAAGTGTACATAAAGGCACTCCAGAAATTTCTTACCTCCTCCTTTCAGACCTTTTCCTTGCAATGTCATGAATATTTCATGACTTCCAGCCTGCACCAGGGTCCCAATCTGAACTTGGTCACGCAGCTGCAGGGCAGAGTGTGAAGATAATCCACCATGAGAAATTTGGCAAAAAGCTCCTCAGTCTTCAAATTCATCATTTCTGGTTCATTTACAAAAGTCTTAAGGAATGGAGCAGGAAAAAAGGAGAGGAATTCCTACAAAATAATGGGCATTCTGGAGGTGCGCGGACCATTCTTCTGTACTGTGTTTGAAGATCAATCAACATCGATGCCAGGACACGGCCAACTGTCACGTACTCCAGGCAGATCCAGAAACATCATATCTTTACATTAGGACCTTCAGGAAGAGTTCTCTTTCCACTTTCCAGCTCACGCTAAATACTGCAGGTATGATTGTTGCAGATGACTCATGGTAAATTTGCTCTCTGCACCACTCAGGATCAATATTCAGCTGTCTGAAAAGTTTCCAGGAGAGTCTTTGGATGCCCTCTGCTCTCCAAAGTGAAGTGCTCTTTCTCTATGTGCGCTTCGCTGGATGCGAGGATGACATCAAAAAACAGCCATGTGACCCATCAGGTGGCTGCACAATGCAGTGAGACATGTTCACATCTCAGAATGATACTTGTCACACACGGCACCAATGACGAGTGCAAGGATGCTTAAAAATGGTTTCTAAATAATATCTCTTACAAATTTTCTATTGCTGCAGGAGAGCATTTAAAAGGACTCTGCCTGAGATGTGCTACAAATACTTGCTTGAAAGAACCAACATCCCTGCTTTTAATAGTCCTTCACAAGCACTGCAGTCCTACAGCTAAACTTGGCTGAGTTGCACACATTCTACCTGCACCTGCCTACACTTTACAGACTGACATCAGTTCTGTGTTTCGGTTGAAGCACAAATACTAGTTCACCACAAAGAGAGTAAGACATTTTTCCCATAATTGCAAAGCAATGTTCAAGCTGAAGGGCAAAAGTCAGATCTAAAATGCAACAACAGTTTGATTTGCTCTGCCTTTTCTGAAGTGTAGAATCAGTTTTCCATCATAGACGTTTGGTTCAGGTTCATTTTTCAGCAGAAACACTCCTTAGTATTGAATACGTGCGGTAAATCGATCCTGGCTCCATACAGAGCGGCCTGGTGAGTATCTAAAATGACTATAAAAAAGCCTGACAGTCACAGCACTCTGGGGGCTAACAGAAGTAAAACTGAGTCAAGCACTTACAGAAAACTGCTACCGTAATGATACTAATGTACATAACATGTAAACAAGTAAAACTGCCTAAAGGTTTATTATTAAACAATCAGCATTATTCATTACTTTCATTATCTAGAGAATGCTTAACAGAAAAGGTCCTTTTTTGCTTCTGGATGTTTATAACAATCTGCAGAATCAGCTGACATGGGGGAGAAGAATGTGCGCCAACTAAACTAGTTACCATCTTTAATTCTGCCGAAAGAAGAATTTCCCAAACTAATGAGTGAATCTGAGTCTCCTCCAAATCCTTAGACAGTTTCTCTTACAACTTAATTGAATGAAACTATTTGCAGAGCTTCATTTTGCATAGAAATGTGGCGACTTCTTGACAGTGCCATTTTGGGGGATTTTTTACATAATGAAGATATGAACCCTGTGGGGGGGAATCAGAGCCCCACTTACGACAAATCCTGCATAGACGTCCAAAAAACGCACCCCATGAAAGACCCTTCACAGGACCCCAACTGACACTGCAGCCTATGATCTCAGCTCGTGTGGTGATGAGTCTGAACGGGGCATCAGCCAAAGAAACCAGACCCACCCGCTTCCTCTCTCAACAGCCAACCACCTGAATAATCAACTGAGAAACTAATAATAACTGGACAGGAGTGTAAAAGCAAAGCAGCACTCAAGTGTCCTACATCCCTGCTGGGAAGACGTGACACCTCATTTCCTACTCAAACCTGCAAACTTATTGCCTTGTGAACAAAAACACGTTTCCAGGGAACGCACTCACACTGTTGACATGTACTGTGTATTTAATGTAACCGAAACACACGAGCACAGTTCTGGGTGTCGGCACTGGGGAAAAGGTTTGACGCAGTGCACTTTTCACTGTTCAACAACCCTGGAACAGTGAAGGTGATGGACTCGTCATCACATAATGCAGGCTACTAGGTCTTGTGTCACGAAAACAATAATGCTAATGTAAATAACACACAGCAAATTCTGCATTTCTGAAAGCATAATCGAAGACCATGAAACAAGCAATTACTGCTTTAAGATGAAGCTCCTAACCAGCTGGCTTCTGAGACGTTATTCAATCTGAAAAGACAGGATCTCATTAAATCCTGAAGGACTAATTGAGAAAATGGCCTCCAGCACAATGCTGTCCAGTAGCTTTCTGAGACTTAAAAACAACATTAGGGCAGCAGTTGGGGTACTGTTTAGGGTCACTGCTTTACAACCAGAGACTTCTGGGTTCAAATCCCTGCTTTTGCTTTCCTACCCTTCAAGAAGACGCTTACCCTGAATTTTTTATGGCAAAAATGCATAAATAATGTACAAATAGCTAAATCAGGGTTTGGTTACCGGCCTTACAAAAGTATCGGTGAAACAAAAGTTAACAACTATTACATTTCAGAATCCTCATCACCCAAGACTGCATCAAAATAACTTTTGGAAGAAAACAGTAATTGGATTAGTTGGATCTTGCTCTACAAACTCAGGCTTTGCATCTGACTTGCTAGAGGGCTACAAGAAAGGTAGACAAAATAATTTCAAGGTAACGAAGAAGTAGAAGAAGAAGAAGAAGAACCACCACCCTGCTCTTGAAGGACTCAGGTTTGAATCTCTCCTCCTGTTGCTGTATCCTTGAACACAGTCCCTTTCCTCAATGTACCCAGTCATACAAATTGTAAAATAATTCTAAGGAGCTTAATACTGTAAGTTGCTTTGAAGAAAAGCAACAGGTCAATGAATTAATCCATCAATCACAAGATCACATGAAACAAAATTCTAACTGTGCATCTAACTCAAATACTGATCAGGTGCTAACAACATCAATTACGCCACTGGAACAAGTTAAGTTATTACTAAGTATTAAAACAGTGACACAACAAAAAAGAGCTAAATATTAAAAATGAAATATCAAAAGTATTCTCTTCTGTGAACAAGACACTTAATAAACTGAAATAAATGCACTGTGACTCTGCAGTGCGCTGTACTGTTATATGAACTGTATTTCTGGCTCTTTCACAGCACATTACACAAAGCAGCACTTAAACCACCACTGCACCACCTGCTATTCTGAGTCATTTCAGAAAGTTGAAGAATAAATTATTTTTACTAACGCCTCATCAATTGTGCTGGCACTCAGCTGTGATAAAACAACAGCCAGAAACGGCCTAACAACCAGCACTGACTTGGAGATGTGGAGGTAGAAGATGCAGAACCAGCTCAAGGTGCAACCATATCAAAGCCAGATTTTTTTTCCTTGTCCAGTACAGCAGGCAAAATATTGCTGATTTTTTTCTCCAGAATTTTCTTTCCTTAGTTAATAATTGTGTGGTATATGTTGAGAATCTGTTCTTAGATATTGTATAAAGTACTTCATAAACTGATCTTTGAAATAAAAAAAGACAATGCATTGCACTTAACAAAACATAGTATGAGCACCTTTCCAATGTCATTTCAAAACAAAGTCCTGCTCTTGAAAAACCTACTTGGTAAATTATGTCATAGAGAACAAGTAGATCATGAGTTCTAACCATCACCCAAGTACAAGTGAGAAAACAAGAGAGAAGTCAAACCCGGGCACTGAGTGGCCAAGGGTTATGTGGACACTGTTGTTTACTCACACAGGCGGCCTGTTGTTCTACGGTCACTTATCAGGTCATTTTCCGTCATTAATAGTGTCACTTAATGCATGAGCCCACAGAAATGTTCAGTACAAAGAAAAACACAATGAACAGAGGTGAAAGAAGCCAAAATAGAAAAACGACAGTTTTATGTTGACTTAATGCATGCTGGAGACATGCTCCACACAATAGCTTTGACCTAAAGCCCATAAACATTCAAACGTAAGGGCCAACAACGCCTAGAAGACACTCTTTCATGGTTGAAATAAACAAAACGAACACTTGAAGCGGTGCTCAGCCATTACCGCTTTGCCATGGTGAAGCAACTGCTGCTCCTCCACCGGGATGTCAGCCTCTTCATAGATGAGCTGCTTGACATCTCTGACAGCTGCGGAGGGTGGGACTTCGAAGACCCTGTGGCCAATGTACTCATGAAGGACCGTCACCCGCGGCAACCTAAAAAAAAAAAAAAAAAAAGTTATTCAGCCATTTTGTGATCCATGAGAATGCATCAGTTGAAGACTAATGCTGGACGTACAGTTGTGTCCAGATCATTCGTGTAGCGTATCGGTTTCTAGGGACATGACACACTTATCTGTTATTTCATTAATCACGTAATGTATGCAGAGATTCTTGTTAGAAGCAGTCTTACCAGCTAAACAACTATCTTTGCTGATCTGTATAAGTTTATTAGTCTTTACTTAAAAAGGGTTGGAACGGAAAGTGGAGCAATACTGAGGGCCTGCACATCTCATGGTGCTAGTTTGAGACATAGTGTAATAATACTTTTAAAAATAATGATGTCATGAAGGGGAATTTCATTCGTACTGGGAGACTGATTTTTCCATGTTAGGATACCTGACCTCTATGTAAAGTAAACATTCGGCTGAGATTTAAAACTCTTGTTGCTGCTCCTCGACAAAACGTTCAGCCTGGAAAGTGAAGGCTGAGCCACACACATCAACAAGCGAACCAAGTGCTGCATGTCAGGCCCCGCGTGTCTTCGGCAAAGTTGTCCACCAACTTCCAGTGGGAAGTTCCCTACTTGGCTTTTACTAAAATCAATCTCCAAAGTTTCTTAGGTGAATTGCTTCTATTCTGCTAAGGCTGCCACGTCATTATCGATTTCTTCAATTTGAAACATACAGAGAACACATGTACATGTAATGTGGTGTGCTATTAAATCTGGTGAATAGAAGACATCATATGTTTCCTGAAAATGTAATTTTATGAGCCAAATTGATTATGTTATTTAGGCACTGCATGCACCACATGGTCTTATGTCATTATCATGTTCTAGGGTTTGTATCTCTTTCCATCCAAACTGCTCAACTGCTACCAACCCCAGCCAATTTATAGGGGGTGAACACAGACGCACATCTACATCTACTACTAAGCTTATTTTTACACTGTATCGATGATCTTGATGGTGTAAGGACCACAGTGAGAAAGACCAGGGTTCGCCCCACAGTCCCTCTGGGACTGAGCATCACCGTAAGCAAGGGGGGAGAGGACAGTCGGTGCTCCCCTCAGCCTCATCACCAGATAGTTTATGTGACATTGTAGGGACACGGCCACCTTGACCACAGGGAACATGGTGACAATGTGCTGTTTAACACAGAAAATGCCAAACTGGGTGTGTGACTCAACCAAGTCCTGTATTTCTGATAGCATGCCTATTTTTAGCAAGATGAATCATTTATTTTAATAAAGACCTTCTTCCAATGTTCCCTCATAGGAGTATTTTTCTGAGAATTTCTCAAAAATTATTCCAATTATTTAACAAACTACTATAAACATCTTGACACACAGTAAAGGATGTGTTAAATCAATAAATACAAAGCCCCCACTAGCATTTGAGTGCACAGCATAGTGGTGCAGCAGGTGTTCCTCACAGCACCCTGAGCTTTGGACTCAGATGTGGGTTTGAATCCAGCTCATTCTGAATGGAGTTTGCATGTCCTCCCCATGTTCATGTGGGTTTCTTCTCGCAGTCCAAAGACATGCATATCAGATGAGTTGGTGATTAATTTTCCTATTTTTTAAATAGTTAACCAGATAAACTGTAACATTCCCCCTGAGCAACACAACAAATACCCCTTTGTTTAGGAAAAAAAGTCAGTGTCATAACATTTAATATAAAACTGGTAACTAGCCAAGTGACTCTTCTGTATATCAGCCTTTATAAGGTGTCCTAAAGGTCAGACACTTCCTTGAGACCTGCTAATTTCCAGCAGAGGCCCTGCCTGCAGTAAACTGTGATGTTATTCTGCGGAGCCCAAGGAGAGGTGGCTGAGGACAAGTCCGTAACGCTACAGATGGATATCTGCACGCTATTGATCACTGGGAAACCCGAGAGGTTAAATCACTGCAGGTAACCACTGCTGGGGCCAGTTAGCATCAGTCTGTCGGCTGTTTGACACAGGAACCCGGACAGGAAGGAAGCCTCCCATTTTACATCTCTATACCACGTTACCAGACCATGCAGAGAACCTGACATCTGCCCTAAATGGTCCATAACAGGAACTGCAGGTCTCATTCAGTCAACAGCATGTTAGAAAAGGAATCTGAATCTGTTTTTGACAGCACTGTACTTGATTTTTTAAATTTACAAATAGACAGTGAAACTCTAATATTTCCGTTTTATTTGCTCTTTCTGTACACTGGCGAGGACACGGGAAAGACCCTGTACACTGGGCCCACTCAGGACCTCCCAACATGGGTGGTGGTGGGCAGGGCTGTTGCCACAGATTTCATTAAAACACAGTGGTAGTGGAGGAGCTGCTGGGGGTGGGTTCTCTGTGGTGTAAACAGCCACGCACAACATGCGGTTACCATGCAGGGTAGAACGGTGCAGAACACAGGAAATCCACAGTGAGGAAAAGGCTAAGTGAACAGCTGCTGCTGCAGTGACACTCATGTTCGGACACGGAGATGAAACTCATATACTGCATGCACCTGTTCACGCGCGTGAAGGCGGGTACCTGCGCTGCGGAGGGGCCGCCATCGTCCGCCCGCTGCGTGTTCCGGCCGCGCGCTCGCGCTCATTCGGCTGCGGCGCGCTCGTCCCCGCGCATTCGCCCAGCACCGCCCGGGACGCGCAGGGCTGTCTGTCACACAGAGGACACCGTTAGTTCCCGCAGCGCCGCCCCGTCTTCATCCCATGCTGCGCCCCGCTCAAACAGGGCTTCACCTGACCTTTTCTAACGGTTCCTCCGCAGTCCGCCACCGACCGCCGCGCTCGCGGAACCTCCTCACGATTCCGTTCACTTTGCGCGGCCGGATATGTGGTTCATTGTCTCCTTTTAGACATGAATTAATCCAGAAGGCACCGGTGCAGCGCAGTTTAACGCCGTGGAAGACCGGAGCGACCGGCACAGAAACACCTCCTACATGGTAATTCCCTCCCTGAGACCGTTTCTAATAATGTAGCAGCACACGTGATGGATGCGGCGGTGCGGTTCGCGCTTGTGCCGCGCTGCATCTTGGGAGATGTAGTCGAACGGTGGAAAGAACGACGTCATACAGACGCAGTAACAACAGTCAAAATAAACGTGGGCAAATTCGCAGATTTTTTGTTTATGTACAAATGCGTTCTCGTGGTCGTAAAAAATCTGTTACAAAGAAAAGTAATATGGAATAAAAATTAAGCCCTCGCATCCCTTTATTTCTCGCGTGGTCTATTAAAGTTTATTATAGATGCCGGTGTTTAGTGAATCTTCAGGTTTGCGCATCGTCTCTTGCACTATTTGTCCTCCTCGTGCACTGTTTACACTGCCCGCTGCGACACAGAATCACAACGCAAAAATACAACCTTTAAAGAGAAATATTTTCATTTTTGGATATGTATCTATATAGGTTTAGAAATCTGTGTAATGTCATAATGTTAAATAAATCCGAATTGATTTTGCTCTAATTTTGTCCTATTTTTCAAGGTTTTTTTTTCTTTTTGGTGCAATGCCCCCCACAGTGATGCACCGTACTGCCTGTTTCTCTCCAGTACAGTAAATAATGTCTCATCAGCGCTGTAACTGTAGTAAATGTGCGGGTAAAAACGGTGAGGATGGCGCGATGCGGGGGGCGCAGTGAGTGCCGCAATCGGTGGTCTCACACACACACGTGTACTCTACTCACATGGGGTGGAGGCCGCCGGTGTTCAGCACCATCTCCCCCCGATCCCCTGCATCCTCACGGCCGACATCAGCTCTGACACTCGCAGCAACAGCCAGAACCGCCCAGATGGATCCGTCTGTGCCAACATCTCCCGACAAGCAGGTCCGCCTGTGCGCGCCCCCCCGGGGCGCTTCTTAGAGACACGAGAGCAAGAAGTGGACTAAAAGCGTCAACCCCGGACTGTACCCCCTGCTGAGAGCGGTGCAGTTTGCTTTTGTAATTCCTTCAGAATCCAGACTTTGGTGACTTTAATATGAATATTCTGATCAGTTCGTTTTAAAGGTAGATTAAAAAATTCCAAAATCCGAAAATTTCCCAAAGTCATAGAAAAAAGTGGTGTCCATTTAACGTCCTAGAACAGAACTCACACATAATGTATTATTATTATTAATGTTATTATTATTATTACTACATTAGCAATACATAACATCGAAATAAACGACGGCAATAGTGTGTGCCTGCGCTCCATGTTGTAATTTTCTTTCCAAAATGTATAAATAACATCTATTATTACACAATAAAGAAAGTTAAAAATTGAGATTTTGGTGAAATGCGCACAGTGTACGTCACTACAAGACCATTTTAAACAAACGATGAAATAACCACGAAAAAAGTACTTTTATACGAAGTACTTTCCATTGGATCGGAGACTCCATATCCAACATATATCCATGCAGACCGCACAGCCTTTGGTTTTTAAAGATGACAAAGTTTCAAAGTTATTTGTGCGCATTCACTTTTATAGCTGCCGACTTTTTCGACTCTAAATGAGGACGTCGCTCAGGTTTGGCTGAAGTTCCATCATCTGTCCACCAGGTGGAGACATAGTGCGTTTGAATATCCTCTCCAGATGCTCTGGATCTTCAAGAGATGAAGTGGTCAAGTTCATTTTCAAAGACATTTGTGTGTTAACTATATTGTTTTCACTTGTTTGTGTTTTAAAAATTCAGCAACGCAAAGGTGACCTGCGTTTATATTTATCTTTAGTAGTTTTACATCGATTCTCTTCTTTTACTGTTAGTAGTTAGAAATCTACAAACTTTTACAAAGTATTTATTTATTTATTGCAGCCATAGCTGAGGATTTTACAAAACTTAACCTGAAAATAAACTGAGGAGCATCTGTATTATTAAACTTTTATTTATTGTGATTTAGAGAAAAAGTGATATCTTCCAAGTTGTATTTTATGGTATCGTGTACAGTAAAAATACCACCATGCACCTGTAATTTTAATGAACCCTTATGTGTTTTAATGAAGTGAAAGACTGAGAAGACCGGAACTGACTTAACAGTGTAACAGTATCGTAATAATGTGTAAAAATACTGACTTAATGTAACAATCTCTATATCTCTATTTGTTCTTTATGCAAAGCTTTGTCTTTCAGGCCACAGATCTGAGATTTGGCACAAAGGTACTTGTCACATTAAGTGAGGTTTTTGCTTAGTCAAGTTCCTTAAACTCCAAAAAAGGCTAATTACTATTTTGCAGATTTAATATTTGGTCTCTGATGAGGCTTGGAGATGTGGGACTAGTCATGTCACACACAGGGCATATGTAAGCGATGCTGACAAATTTTCTTGCTACACATAGGAGATAAGGATAATAAAGTAGGAATGATAATAAAGTTTGGCGATACATTTTTGTTTTTTTTTCCCCTTTTCTACTTGATTATGACCTTATTCTCTTTGACTAACAATACTTATGTACGAAATGCAAGCACTTCTGTAGTAAAACATTAATAATGTCTAAAATGTATTCATGTTACCTTATTACTTTTTACCTTTTCACTGCAGCTACACCTTTTTGACCCAGGCAATAGTTTAAATAAATGCAGAAAATGCAGCCTGACAGAAGCAAGCATCGGTGTAACGTAACATACAAGTGTTTACACGCACTTTGATATGCTGCCTATTCGTTGATCTTAATGTAATTTAAATGCTTGAACTGAACTTAACGTTGTATACTACTGCAAGTTTTTATAAATAAAAAATATATTTTAGTGACTCAAATGAGTTATCTGATTCAGAAAAGAATGCATTTTTTAGACCAATGAAAGCTAAAATACTTTTAAGAATATTTGAAACCGTGAGAGATAAATCACAGCATTATTCCACTTATGTTCTACAGGAATATAACTATTTAATGTTATTGCACATAAGTATTAGAGGGACTCAACTCCTTTGTCAAGTTCCTTTGTTTGCCTTTTTAAGACAAGTCCAGGCATATTCCCTGAACAGGGATCGCGGCACCACCTCTTCCGACTCTCGACTTTCAACCCCACAGACACACACGCACACAAACATACACACGCAAACACACGCAGACACACACACACACACACGTACACACACAGGCTATAGTTTTGAGGATTAAATGTTTGTGAGACTCCCCCAGCACTGCAGTTTATACATCTCATTTTAGTGAAAATGTTTCACAGCTCACTGTTTGCAGATCAGAAACAAAATTTTTGTCTAAAAAAAGTACAACTTGAATGGAACCAGTTTAAGATGCTTTGTGATATGGTCCATTACCATGCTGGAAGTAGCCTTTAGAAGATAGGTAAATTGTGGATGATTTGTGGTTGTGGCATTCAAATTATGCTCAATTGGTATTTGGGGACCCAATGAGTACCAAGAAAACATTCCCCACATCATTTCACCACTACCACCACCACCCCCAGTCTAAACTGGTAACACAAGACAAGTTGATGTCCATGGTTTATGCTGTTTACATCAAATTCTGACCTGCTAACTGCATGTCTCAGCAGAAATCGAGATTCATCAGACCAGGAAAGATTCTTCCAAATTTCCATCTGTGTAGTTTCAGTAAACTAGTGCCCATTGTAGCCTCTGCATCCTGTGGAAGTGGAACCTGATGTGAACCCGATGTGGTCTTCTGCTGTTGTGGCCCATCCAAGTCAAGGTTCAATGTGTCGTGTATTGGGAGATGCTTTTTCTGCTCACTACTGTTGTAAAGAGTGGTTATTTGAATTACTGCAGCCTTCCCGTCAGCTCGAACCTTTGACATGCCTCATCAACAAGGTATTTTCCACCTACAGAACTGCTGCTTGTGGGATGTTTTCTGTTTTTCACACCATTCTGTGTCAACTATGGAGAGTGTTGTGTGTTAAAATCACAGGAGAGCAGCAACAGGTTCTGAAATATTCAAACCACCCCGTCTGGCACCAACAACCACGTCACAGTCACTTAGATCACATTTTTTCCTCAATCTGATGTTTTACATGAACATTCACTGAAGCTCATGACCTGTGTCTGTGTGATTTTATGTGTCTGTCGATATTCAAATATTCAGTAAGTTCACAGTCTTAATCCTGATGTGTTACTCTTGGCTCAGTTACAGTTAATCACAACGTAACAACACTATTCACCTGACATTTCTTTGGAGGGAAAAGGCAAATCCAGTACGAGCGAGGACCACTTTCATCTCAGAGGAGCCTAATGGTGGGTTCTAAGTGTCACTTGACAGCCGTGTAACATGTCCCGCTGAAGCTGTGTTGTTAGGCTTCAAGTCCGCCATGTGAACACGATACTGCGGTTAAAGGGCTGATCGGTTGCACGGCGTTAAGCCTTTTGTTAAAATGCTCAAACAGGAAGTGTAGCTGGAGCCACACATTCCATCTGTGCTCTTGGGGGGGAAGGTGGCCTCTCCAGCCCTGGTCTCCTCTCTGCAGTTTGTGCACAAAACAGTTAATCACAGAAAACAAACAGGTATTTTAAAGCTCTCAAGCCAGGCAGAATACACTGAATTACCAGTTTATTAGGTACACCTATCTAGTAGCACGATGCACTTCCTTTGGTCTTCAGAACAGCACGAATTTGTCTGGTTGTGAATTGTAGAAGATGTTGGATGGTTTGCGCACAGATGTTGCACCATGTGGAAATGATTGCATGGTGGCTGCAGGTTGGACGGCTCCACAGTCCTGCTGCAAACAGCCTTTTCCTCCTAAATCTAAAAGATGCTCAGCAGGGTTGAGATCTGGTGACTGTGCAGGACACGGAAGCAGTGAAACTTGCCGTCGTGTTCCTGGAGCCAGTTGGTGATGATACCTGCCTTGTGAGCTGGTGCACCATCATGCTGGAAGTGTCCATCTGAGTGTGGATAATCTGTACCTATGAAGGGATGAACTTAGCAGTGATGTTCGGATGCACTGTGCCTTTCAGATGTTCTTCAGTGGGTGCCAGAGGCCGGGAAGACATTCCCCACACCATCACACTGCCACCGCCGCCCTGCACTTGACACCAAACAGGATGGCTCTGTGGACCCCTTTTGTTTGCACCAAGTTCTGATCCTCCCATCAATACTTTTTCTACTTCTAAACAGTTCAGTTTTGATTTTTTGAAAAACGACTGATTTTATAAGACATTTTGGACTTTGTTTTGTTGAGTGTTTTGTTTTTGAATATAGTGGTTTGTTGTACTGTGATGATGTTTAATTGCTGTTTGTAATATTTTTTGGAAGTCAATGAAGTATTGGCTCTGTTTAAAGAAAAAAAAGTCCAGTTTTAGTGCTGCTGTGCCCACCGGAGAGAAACACTCTCCTGTCCTTCACTGAGAAAATCAGCACCCGACATGGTCTTCAGTTGCTTTTAGCCCATTTGAGCCAGTCTGATAAGTTGTGTGTTCTGAGATGACATTCTGCACACCGATGCTCAATTCACATGTGATTTGCCAGGCTTTAGTCCATCTGTTTGCATGACTCTCATCATTCTCCTCTGATCCACAAGCAAAAGATACACTCAGTAAAATATCGTTTCTTTATTATAATGTGCTTCAAAGCTAAAACTAATTTTAAAATACAGCAAATATAAATACATCCCCTCTGCAAATTCCACTTCAGTCCAGCCTGCTGACAAATATATGTAATACAATAAGCACCTGTGCTGTGCTGTACTGCACATCCACACTGTAAACACCGTGAAAGCCAGTTGAATTAATCCGGCCCCCTTGCTGCTCTTCCCCCTGGGTGCTCTTCACATGTTGTGTCTTGGTGTGAAACTGACCCCCCGCTAAGGGACGTCCAGCGCTGGCGCTGAGTTCAACTCGGTTCGCCCAATCAGAGTGCGAGGCGATGACATCAGTGCACGAGCGGCCCGCCGACTTGCACACGGACTGAACTGAGCTTCAAAGGGCTGCAGAAGCGCCTTCAGACGGTGGCGCGCCTTCGCACACGTGGAGCCCCCCAGTGAAGTGCCGGGCGCGCGGCTCCGCGAGCGACATGGCTTCTCCTTCTTTCAGTGCTCAGTAGCAGGAATACCGCGCGCTCCCGCTCTTCTGCTCCTTCTGGACGTTCTGCCCGTTTTCTGGAGCAGCAGGTATCACCCGCCGCTCGTGTCCGTGCGGGTTGGCTGATCCCTGACGCGCGCCCTCGGTGCGGATCGGGTTACGCGCTTTGATCGCCGCCGCGCGCAGCCTTTGATCCGCGGCGCAGTGGAGACGGACTCGGCGGCGGGATGAAGAGGAGTGCGGGGCCCGCGGGGGAGCGGCGGCCGGTCGGGAGACAGTGAGGAGCCGGGAGACGGGAGGGAACCGCCGGTGAGACACACACACACACACACACACACACACACACACACGCACGCACGCACGCACGCACGCAGCCGTTAAAACAACAAACTTCTGTAATTTCCACTATTGTCCCCGCGACTCGCTTTTTAAAATAATTTATATCCTGAAATAGTCGAATGCCTGTTCATTTGTTCAGTTTCGCCTTTAGATCGCCGGTTGCTGTAATGCTGAGGTTATCTGCTTTATACAAGTGCAAGATAATACTTTTATACACTGTTTTCGCCCGGATGGACCGAATGTAAATGATCAGCGATCGTTTCGCCTCTTGTGTGCAGCGCGATCTCCTGTGAACCATAAATGCTGGGAGATGTTGTTCTAACTTTATAGGAGCCAGTTATGGCAATTCAGTGCTCATAAAAGATTTTTATTTTACCCATGTTGACACTGTGATCATTTTGTATTGACACTGGTTATTGAGATGCTTAAAATCTTGCATTTCAAATATTCGTGGACAGTCCTGTCGGTAAAAAGATTCCTCTGTTCTATAAAAAATAGTTCGCAGCTTGTAAACCGTAAGCTGTGTACTTGGGGTCCATTTAAAAAGAAAAGTAGAGATGATCAGTTAAGTAGCCTCTTTTGCACGGCTTGGAGAACATTGAAGATGAACCTGAAACCTGAGATCCAGGCAGATTCTGTGCTACATGAGTATTTATCTTTTGTTCAAAAGACGATAGAACCCAGTAATTGTTCCCAAGTCCCACTTTCCTGTAGGTTCCAGTGTTTGTTGCCTCTGGATGTGTTAAAGTGATGCATGGTAGCAAAAACCTTAACATAATGTTTCAAGAACTTAAAAGTTGGGGTTTTTTTTCTGCCATACTTCTCTTTTGATGATGACTTCATCCATCCATCTATCTGTCCATTATCCTTAACCTCTTGTCTTGTTTCACCAGGCCAGAGTCTAGACAAATACATAAATGGGGGGAAAAACTAAAACATGTGATCTAAATTAGCCAGAGTAAATATGATTCTGATGATTTATTAATTCCACTGACAAACACAATATCTTTGAACAATTTTAAGCACTTTCGTACTTTCGTACGATTTATTTAAGCAATTCAGAGCAAGTACCCTATTATTGCAGCATTACCTAGACTAACCAAACTCGGTTTTAAATGTTCTGTTTTCTAAAAACGAGTGAGTGATGTTTTAAAATGAACTTTCTTCTGTAGTTTTGTCTTATTTTCACCAGTCGTATAATGAAGACTACAAGGTTCAACCCTGGTTGTACACTGTTAGGTGGAACAAAACACTGAGAAAATGTGCAGCAGGTATCGTGCTTGCCACCGTGTTTAGCCGAACCTCTTCTGTTAGTTTACAGAAGAAGCCGTTTAAATCCCAGAATGGCCGGGGGGCAGCAGCAGAGAAGATCAGCTCTGCTCAAGTGGCTGACAGTCGCCTTTCTGTTGGTGAGTTCCTCTCAGACACACACATACAGCAGGTTGCCACCAAGGCCAGGGTGCAGATGAAGCTGTGCACCTGGTGTAGGATCGCTCTGCACTCTTAGCCAGTGTGGTTCTTTCCGCAATAAAAATATTGTTTCACTGTTTCTAGTAAAAAAAAAAAAAATCATACTTAGTACAGCTGGTCCTTGACTTACATCTTTTTACATCTACTGTATGTATTCATAAGGAAAAATGTTTCTTAATCGAGATTTGTTATGTTTGCCATCTAATTGTGGCTAAATAATAATATAGAATAATAATAAAAGCTCAGTACTGTAATTATATGATCGTGCTGCAGTGTCATTTTGACTGATTTCTCGATCTATTTTCTTTTGCTTTTCTGTTCGGCGCCACATACTTTTTTGCTTGTTAGCCATTGTAAAAATGAAAAAGCAACTTGAATCACTATCAAAAAGTTCTGTAAATAAAACAATGTTTATTAAATAAAACGCAATCGCCAATAGACACCCAAACATTGACTAAGTCAACAACAAATACGATGCCTCGGGGCAGTGCAGCCAAGCAGTGTTATCGTACAGCAGTGGGAGGGTTCTTTTTTTAGACTTTACAACCAAGAGGTGGAACTCAAAAATAATATGATAATGAGATGCCGGTCGTAAGTCCAGGTTGTCCTAAGTCACATACGTTGAGCACTACCCGTAGATGGGTAAAAACTTTGCTGATTCTGAAGGAAATACACAGAACTACAGCAGCATATGAGCAACAAAGCCATGATGGAAGATACTGTCAACAATGGAACAAATAAATATCACATTTAAACAAGAATAACTAATAAGTTGAGTGTTGTACTGCCAGTGGTTACAGATCAATCTCCCAGTTTCTTATTCAATCATGATATTATCAGCTCAGGTTTTAAACTTGCATGAAACTATGCTTTTTTTTTTCTTCTGGAACAAACTTTGGTAACTCTGCTGCCCACTTTGGGGAGCTCTAGACAGCTCTGGAATCGATGGTCACGCAGGTGTTGCTTTTCCAGGTTCTGGTAGCAACCGAGGAGCTGAGGGAGTGCAGAGAGCAGGAGTACAGAGACCGGTTTGGGAAGTGCGCGGCCTGCAAACAGTGTGACGCCGGCCAGGAGCTCTCAAAGGTCTGTACCTGATCTGCTTGTAAGGTTCCCACAAGTCTGCGTGCAGCACGGCCGTTGCTAACGCATGCACCGTGGCGGGTTCTGGAAGCTTCTGTTTGCTGGATTTTTTATTTGCTTTGGCTTAGAATAGCAGTGACTGTGTGGTGTTGGATCTTAAGGTCTACAGTTCTCTGCCTGTAAGAATCAGAAAATAACAGCAAACCCTCAGAAGGGTGCAGCTGTGGCCAGGTTCTTTTGTGCTGGTGGTGCTCTGCTTTGTCCCTCAGGTCTCCCAGCCCAGACGTGCACTTACACCAGATACATAGTGCACTTTAACGTAATAATATGACCAGTACATATAAAAGTTTTCCTTACATGAAAACCAAAAGATTCAGTTCTGAAGGCAACGCCACTAAAACAAATAGTTTTTCTGTCCAGTACAATTTTGAACAAGTGTGTCTCTTGAATGGAATGCAAACTGTTAAAAAACTGGGTTCAGTCCAAGACAGGTCCCAAATTTATTACTTCCTTTCTTTCATGGCAAAAATGGCCAAACCTTCATTAGCTGCTGCTGAAATTTGACCTGACTTTAATCAATCACACGGTACATTCTGGCCTTGTCTGGGCAAGGAGATCCATTGTCTCCCCAAGTTCATTTCTTTTGTATGTTATTGACCATTTCTTTACATTTAAACTTGAAAGTAAAAGACAATACACAGTTTGTAAACAAAGTGTTTTTTTTTTCACATTGACCTCACAGCTTAACATACTATAACATATAGGAATATTTATTTCACCTGTAGATTAACTACACCGCAGACTTATACTGTGTAGGAAATATCCAGCATTTAAAACACACTCCTCCTTGATTGTTCACTCTGGTGCACATTTGTTGTTTTTCAGCGTCTCTTTCACATGCGCGCGCACACACACACACACACACACACACACACACACAGTACAATAACCAGAACCGATGTTCTCCTGCCAGTCACTAATGGCCAGCAGTTCTGAGCACAGGGCCCCCCGCGGTGTTGCTATATAATTGCCTGCCTCATTTATCCAAGTGAAAACAGGGGTCCAGTGGGCAGTGGGGAGAAAGGGGGCAGTGTGGTAAGCAGGAAGTGCCCCCTCCCCCCCACTTTAGTTTGGTCATGGTGCCATGGTGCCCCCCTCCCTCTCCCTCCCCAAACCACTCTCACAAATAGATTAAAATCTGATTCTTTCAAACAAGAGTGCAGAGCAGTCTAAACTGTCGCAAGCAGATTTACGTGACGTAAACTTGTTCTGTTTATCACTAACTGCTGAGCTATCGAGCACCGCGGTCACTGATGGCAGTAAAAGCAGAAATGTGATGTAAACAGCTGAAGGGGGAGGGATGGCTTGCTTACATTTCTCAGTTAAAGTCATGGAGAAACCACATTGAACTGCGACCCGTGTTTCTGCGAGTGAAATGTGGCCCGATGCAGTCGCAAAGACCTGGGTGGGTATCGCTCGACGTCTCTGAGAAGGTCTTCTGATTACATTCCACTTCTTCGCACAGCAACCAGGAGACATCATTTCAAACAGCACGTTGTGATTCGCAAATACGGGCTCCAAACACTCGGGGCAAGAGTTGTATTGGTAACCGAAACCTAAACTTGAACTACAGCATCTTTATACAAACAGCACTTAAAAAAAACACTCTTTTGTAGATCCTCAGATTGTGGTTGCATCATAATTTCTATGGAAGTAAACAGCACAGGAATTGCTCTCATCCTCGCATTATGCTTAAATCTGTGGCCTGGTTTTGCCCTCACACACACACACACACACACACACACACACACACACACACACACACACACACACACACGACATTTACCCTAGAAGATCTGTGTTTGTTTTTGTCTTTTTTAACTATAATCCCCCACCCACCCAAGTATTATCAACCATTTTTTAATATCACGGTGAGGGATTTAAATGAAGCAGGTCGCTCTCACTAAACAGAATTCAGAGACGCAGGAACTATGAGAGGATACGGTTTCCAGGCCACCGTGGTCCAGACTGCACGCTGGCATCTGCGTGAGCCAGGAATGCAAGATGGCACAGTGCGTTAACAAACTTCATATTGTTTTCTGGCTGCGTTCACTTCTGGATCACATGACTCGCTGCCCTTAGGGACTCATCTGATTCCTACTTAATCTCCAAAGTATCGCTGCGTCTGAACACGCTTTAGCTCTTCCCCAGCGTACCGCTCCATTGCTCTTATCCTCTATTTTTCTTGGCCTTCTTGCTGAACGTTGATGTGAAGATGGGGGAAAATGGGGGACATCTACTAGCTCTCCATCCCAAATGTGGTGATGCCTGCTGGGAAGTCTTCTTCATCTCCTGACCACAGATGAACTCCATCTTAGCATGAAAACACACCCTCTGAACATTGCTCAGTTTCATCTTTGATACTGGGTGGCTAAATTTTAGAAGACATTTTGTATTTGATCTTGGAATATCATCATTGTAACCATCAGCTCTTCCCATGATGCTGGATTTGGGTTCTGCCCTTGCCTGCTGCTTAACATCTTATTCTAGTAACAAAGATGATCTGCACCCCATAGAGGAAAACATCCGTGTGGTGGCTGGTTCTGAAGTTGGTTGGATCTTACCATAATTCTCCACTAACAGTCTGGGCTGGGGGGTGTAAAGCTAAGGCAGGGAGTTCCCTATGGATATGAGCCTCTCTTCTTGTCTTCCACTTCTCTGGACCTCTTTTACTGCTTCCATCCATTGTCAATAAGCGCTTGTCCAATGCAGGGCCACAGTGGCCCAGAGCCTATCCCAGTACGCTCTGGACAGGACACCAGTCCATCTCAATCTCTCTTTATCGCACTTTCTCGCCTTACCGCGTGAGCTGCTTTGTTGTCTCCAATGGTGCACAGACTGCTGGGACAGCTGTGTCCCTAACCTGGCACCCTCCTGCTGCACCACCCCAGTTCTGCATGGCATTCAGGCAGACGTGGCTTCTGATCCAGTCCCTCTCTCCGGCACACCGGCAGCCAGAGACGGATTCCACAGAGGCTGCATGTTGGAGGTGCCGTCACTTAGAGGCTTTGCTCAGCTCTGCAACCGCCTCGCCTGCACAACTGTACACTCAAATGCCGAAAGGGGAAACTGCGTCAGGGGAAGGGGGGAATATGCGGCCTTTTTGAAAGCCAACCCCCAGGTTATTGATATATGTGACCTCCAACCTCTCTCTGCCACGGGAATGTGACGCAGCGGTGGTCCTGTAACAGTCAACAGGGGACAGCTGCTGCAGACAGTGTGCGCCCGTGATGTCACTCCGCAAGAGTCTGGTTACATCTAAGCAGACCTTATGAACTCAGCAGGTTTCATTGGCTGACGTACAGTTTGCATTAGAATCCGAGCTTCTCAGGTTGTCCTTTGATAGGTATTTGGTTTTTTAAAAAAAAGCCAAGGCCAAAATCTGTTGAAACCTGAGGATGAAACAGTCACATTATCAAAATGACCCCGTCTGAGTCCACAGGGTGAGCGTCTCCTTTCCCAAATAGGTGAAAAATCCGAGCTAGCTAAATTTCAAAACACTTATCCTTGTTTGGACACTTGGCAGCAAGATATCGTAGACCAAAAAGTCCCACAGAGCAAAACGGTGATTTCCACATTCTCTTGGGTGACTTGCAGTTGAAAGAGATTTTTTTTTTAAAAATCTGTACATCTGCAGGGGGACTGACTGCTCTCCTGGGTTGATCCAAAGCCCTGTGGAACTGCTGGAATGTGCAGCATGTGTTCCAGATTGATCGCTGTCTGGAAGACTACTGAATAAAAGAAGCGGTACCCGCTGTGAGGAAAACCCTCCCTTGAAAACCCTCTCGCTTTCTGCACCTTGTTCGTGACAAGGGATGCGTCCAGGCTTCCGAATGCGAGGCCTTCGAAACACATAAGAGGCCCGTTATTGATGCACGTTACGGGTGAAATGGACAGGCGGGAGTTCGGAAATCTCCCGCGAACCAGATGTGTCTATAAACCAGGCATGCTGGGATCACTTGGCAGGCGCTGGTTGGGAGCAGAACCCAGGGAACTGGAGCGGTGTGAGCAGACAGGTTCAAATCCCAAGTGGGACACAACCATTGTATTCCTGAGCAGCACCTGTGTCTTCCATCAGTAAAGTAAAAGCCCAGCTGTACAAATTGGTGTAAAATGTGAACTGCCCAAGTATTCAGCACTGACTGGGGGAATCATCCCTGGTGTTTGTTTACTTTGGGGGAAAAAACCATCACCATGCACTTACACTTAAATTTAATAAATTACAGGTAAATGTTACATCGCCATTGCATACGAGCGTGTCTAAATTTGGGGATGCAGCTCTTCAACACACACTGCCTTAAAGGAGGAACACGTGAGGTTTGTGAGGGAAGCACAAAGCTGCTCTTTTTACAGAAGGGAAACTTGTGGCCATCTGTAGAGGAGCTGAGGAGCATTACTGCGTGGTGGGAACAGTCGGACCGGGTGTTCATTTACTCAGTGCTGGTCAGGCAGAGAATCCAAGTAAACGATAGCCCCCCCTCCCCCCTTTTTGATGGCATGGCCCCCCTGCGGCACCACAGCCCCCCTTCTCTTCGGTTTCCTTCGCACCGACGCCTCCTTTGTGTTGCGTAATGCAATGCCGTTCCTCAGAAAACCCTCATCCCTTTTGGACGCTGGATGAAATGACAGTACCATGTCAAAAGCTTTTTTCTTTTCTTTTCTTGAAAATAATTTTTATTTGCATAGAACTACTCTGCAACTACCTCAGCCCTTAGCCTGAACACAGACTCCATTTTTGTTCTCCCAGAAGTTGCCTCGACTTGTGTTTTGTGCTTTCAAGTTTGAGTGGAGCAAGAGTTCAGTATAATTTTGTTTAGTTTGTATACAGGAAGTTTAATAAACCAAACTCTTGTTCTAATTTACATTCATTTATACATTTGGCTGACACTTTTCTCCAAAGTGAATTATGGTATCAAGCTGCTTGCAGTGATTTGCCCATTTATACAACGGGGTGATTTGTACCGTTAACAGTCGGACCACTTCCATTCCTCCCTTACTGTGGAAACAGCGCCAGTTGACACTATGAGTCGGATTAGATTCGATGGCACATCCACTACTACCAGTTTTTACCGAAGCGACTACCTCAAGGGTAAGGGTGCTATGACAGGAGGTGGGACTTGAGCCTGGGTCCTTCTGAATCCACCGTGCCCCGGTGCTGTGGCTCCACATTTATCAGATACAGAGTCCTTTCTTGCACACCACAAAGGATTCAAAAACCATTAAAAGCTCAAGTCCGAAAACACTATTGCACAATTTGACACATGGGTTCAAAAGCATGGATAATGAAAAATTATGAGGGACCAGACTGTGAGGTGGGGGGTTTGGTGAGCCTGATGATGCCACTAGCAGAGTGGGGGAAAGGGTCCTGAAAAGAGAAAGGGGGAGAGGGGAAATGGGTGACCGGAAACATCATTGTCAAATGGGTTCCCTGCGTGAGGCCTCCCCGTGAATGGCGTGTGTGGCTCACGAAGCCCAGCCTTCGTCTGTGAGAAGAAGAGGGCTATTCAGGCCCCGGTGCTGCTTCTAATCTCCAGCGCCGCCTTTGGCACGTCGGCCAGCTCACAGAGGAAAAAACGGGACAATGAGGCCGGCAATAAACTTGTAATAATACAGCAGTAGGTGTCCGGGAGGCCTTTTGTCATTCAAATGCAGGGCTCTCCCCCAGACTATAGCGGAAGGCTACACGTTGATCGGCCGAGTAAGAGAGATTATTGCTAGTGGAAATTGGATTCACTGAAGGGGCCAGGCCTTTTGTTTGGTAGAATTCTGCACGCTGAGATTGTCATTTTATTATATATTTTTTTTCTCAAGGTCCCTTCTTCTCAGTCGAGCATTTATTCGTGTTCTCCCTCCCTTTCCCCTCCTCCTCCTCCTCATCTGTCGGATATCTGGCGCTAATCCCTGCAGGAATGTGGCTTCGGCTACGGGGAGGATGCCCAGTGCATGGCCTGCAGGCCCGGCCGCTTCAAGGAGGGCCGCGGGCCGCACAAATGCAAGCCCTGCCTGGACTGTGCCCTGGTCAACCGCTTCCAGAAGGGCAACTGCTCAAGCACTGCAAACGCTGTGTGCGGAGACTGCATGCCAGGGTGAGTGAGTTCGCAGCCCTGATCTCCTTTCTCACCCTTAACCTGTATTAAATGTGTTTATTTGTTCATCTTCACACTTTTCTCCAAAGCAACCTACAATCTTAAGCTACTAACAGTTATTTACCCATATACACACCTGGGCAATTTTTACTGTATCAATTCAGGGTAAGTACCTTGCTCCAGGGTACTACAGTAAGAGGTGGGATTCAAATTTGAGTCCTTCCAGTCCAGCAGCAGCTCTAACCACCACACCACCTGCTGACCCTTTTTTTGGCTGCTGTAGAAGTGATTATAGCGATTATAAATGGAACACGTGGAAATGTGTAGGACTGAATGCTGTTCACGAACATTCAGACCAAAGGCAACTAAACTAAAGCATCAATTCTTTTCCTCCCTTCTGTTAGGTTTTACAGGAAGACAAAGTTAAGTGGATTTCAGGACATGGAGTGCATACCTTGTGGTGACCCCCCACCTCCGTATGAGCCGCACTGTAAGTTGCACCAAACAAACTACGTCAAGTTTTGTTAAGGGGCCATCAGATGGCTCGGGCCTTTAATGTTAGGAAGGTGCGGTAAATCTGGCTCTTCTAAACTGAACCACCATACAATACTGTGCAAAAGTCTTAGGCATGCAATTTCTATCTACCATCAGGGAGGTTTCTGATTGGTCCCAAATTCATTCTGCAGCCTGAGAATGACCTCAAACACCCAATCTCAGTCATACACAACTATGTTCAACAAAAAGAAGGAATCCTGCAACAGATGGTCTGGTCCCCACAGAGCCCTGATCTCCACATGATCAAGTCAGTCTGGAAGGACATGCAGAGACAGTCAAAGTCTGCAGAACAACTGTGGCCAGTTCCTCGAAATGTTTGGAAGAACCTACCAGCCTCTACCTTAAACTGCATGCAAGTTTGCATAAGAGAATTGATGGTGTTTTAAAGGCAAAGGGTGGTCCCACCAAATATTGATCTGATTGAGGTTTTTTTTGTCTGCTGCACTTTTTACAAGGTTTATTGATTAATAAGTATTCATGGCATTATTTCTGGAACCATCCTCGCTTTATAGCATTTTTCCCACAGGTGCCTAAGACTTTTGCACAGTACTGTATGTACATCCGAAAAGTGCAAACTGTAAAATGCAATACAGGTTTATATTAAGGACCTCAGTATGTGACAGCAGTGGACTCCCTCATACTGCGCCATGATAAAACAAGCCACAGTGAAACTTGAGCAGCTGCTGAGTGCTTTAAGTGTGTTCTCTGTGCACACACTGCCCCACATGGCTCACACTGTGGTTTAAATACTATTTGCTTAGTTAGATTGCTGTCGTTCTGAGATGGGGGGGGGGTGACCGTCAGGGTTCATCACACTGACAAACTACTAGCATGATGTTCAGTTAAAAGGTGCTTTGCCTCCATGTTCTGTGTAATCCATAATGTCAAGTGAGCTTGCTCAGTGTGGAGAACTTTGTGTGTACTTTTAATCTGGCCTCAGATCTAGCCATTTCCCCGTGCTTCTGGCCATTGAGAGCAGTTAAGTATACGCTTCTGATCTCGAGGCTCTGAAGCAGAGAAAATGGTTCCGCTAACTTATGCATTCAGTAATGGAGTGTGACATCCGGATGGCAGCTGAGCTCGCGGCTGCCTCCGTTTGGACCTGGCAGTCCGGGCAGGTGGTCCAAGTCTAGCACCAGGCCGTCAGACACATAAAGACGCCGGAGTCCAGCCGCAGTTTATCGGGCAACTCGCTTGGCTTTGCCTCTTTGCTTGTCACGTACATGTTAAGTTTTAGGGTGAAAACCTGCAGCAGTTGTGGGCCGTCTCATTGTGGGTCATCAGGTTTAAACGTCCTTGGATCATTTGAGAGACTGTTCGAGACACAACAACGATTACAACCCTTTCCGAGGAGCTATATGATATTTTGATTTCTTCTGAAGTTTTAACGGTAAATGCCCGTGAAATAAAATGCCTGCCGTGTCCCAAAGTAGAAGCCAGGCTATAACCGAATTCCTGTGGAGTGATTCCCAAATGGCTGAAAGTCTCGCTTCCCCCTTCTGTGCTGTTATCTTGCAGAGGGTGATGAAAAGTAAAAGGGCAGATCATTTCCATAGCTTGTGCGCAGGCCCGGGGCTACTATGCAGACGCAGCGGTGCAAAGGGCCCGTTTGCACTGGGCTGTAAATCTCTGCGTGTTTCTAATCTATCTGCTGGCCAAGTCCTAGGACCGCAGTTCCACTTTAAGGATTTTGAGAATTTATTCCACCTGCATGAGACAAACTCTGTAGCTGAGGATGAAAGTACTTGCTGACATCTACTGTTGTCAAAATAAGGTAACACATTTTAAAGGAATGTCAGCTTGTGTATTTTTCCCTAAATACCAACAGTTGTAAGCCAAGGTCACAAGTTTTACAGCAGGAAAAGAGTTTATATAAGTGTTTGATCCAAAAAACATTGTGTGGAATGGTTTTGGTGCTACAGTCAGTGGCTGGCAGTGTAGTGGTTAGGGCTGCTGCCTTGCACTCACAGGACACGGGTCTAGACCCCAGTACCTGCTGCTGAACCCTTAGTCAGGGTACTTATCCTGAATTGCTTCGGTAAAAACGGCCCAGCTGGATAAATGGGCAACATTTTAAGTAGCTTAACACTAGGTCGTTTTAGAAAAGATGGCGGCTAAATAAATGTACAGTGTAAAATGAGTAAACAAATATCTGTGTATAAAAGCCTTACAAACTTGTCTTACACTCGGTAATGTGGGATAATCCTGCAGGATGCAAATGACGCTCGCAGCGGTAATGGTGGCGCATAACCGTGGCGATGAAGGTAGAAGCCAAACTTCTTTTAAAACAGAGTTTTCAGCACCTGCTTATATTTCTGAGAAATTAATTTGTCAGGTTAGTGTTACTAGACCAACAGACACCGCTGTTGTTGGCATTTGGTAGATTAACCATCGTGTTCAGAAATGAATCGCGCGCAGAATAAAACGCTTCTTGGAGGCCACTGCATGCTAGCAGCTCAGGTTGTCCAGGGTGTGGGAAATTTATTACAAGAGCCTAACCGATGTTCCTTACTTCACTTTATTTGTAAAACATCAGGAAAGGTGAAGTCGTCCCTGACTGCTCTCCACGCTAAGCTCAAAGAATGGGACCGCCTTTAGACGTGTCAAAAAGGCAAAGGCCGCTTCACTCCCACACGGGAAAGTGAGGTGTGTCTCTGAACACACAAACACATTCTGTCTTAATTTATACTTCTTAGCAAGGGATGTGGGGTTTCAGAGCCAGGAGGAAACACGGAATAGGCTGAATGCGCAACAAATACGCAAAAATAACGCGAAAAGCTGAGCCGTGGATTGAAGTCGTTCAGATAGCCTGCCACCGTGGCCTAGTCAATAGCAAACAAAACAAGCACCCATTATGGCAAACAGGTGTGGCACTGAGTGTGCCAAGTGCACAGGGCTGCTGTCTTGGCCTGTCGCTCATAAGTGAACACGGAGAGGGGGTTACATCAAAGCGAGCAGCGTGCTGGCAGAGGGCAGCCCGCCGATAAGATCAGCAGGTGAAAGCTCTGCGGACGGCTGTGCTCGGGTCGTGTTTACCCCAGCCGTGAGAGACTGATAACCGGCGCTGCCGAGTTTTGCGGCCAGCCACACAGCTGGACTGGATTTGATGTCTTAAAGGAACAATGGCTCAGTCTCCTACCAGAGAACTTTAAAAGGCCTTCTTTGTTAGGACTTCTTATTTATATTTGTGGCGTGCTAGAGAAAGAAAGAAAGCATGTAAACACGAGCGTGCCTTAAAAGACACTTTCAAAGGAGACTGTTAGTGGGGAAAACCACAAGGCCAGATGCTGTATTTTTCACCTCCTTAAGGAAGGAAAAAGGTACTAAAGCAAATCTTCTGTCAACAGGCAGTTGCCCGAATGAAAGGGGAGAAAAACTGAATCATTCACAAATGACTTTTCACAACACCAAAAATCCCTATATAGCGTTTTCCCTCAATATGCTAATATTGCATCCAATATTGAGGGGGGGCATGACTTCTAGAACATTCCACAGCGTACTCCCTATTAAGTATATTTTATAGGATGAGTCTGGACAAAGTAGGTAACGGTAAAATGTACGTTTCAAGGGGTGTTTGTGACCTCTCCTGTTTAGATCAAGGTAATCTTTTTTTAATGGGCTCTTTTATTAGTACTTAACAGCTGTTATTTATTCTGCATAACGTTCCAGCTACTACATTGATTAAAAATCTGCCTTTTTGTGCTGTTTATATTGTTCACTCCAGATGGAATGTTCAAATCCCCTTATCCTTTCTCTCCCTATCCACTTAAATATCAAAGCAATCCAGCCGTGGCCAAACTAATGTTTACATTGCATAACAAAGAGTTCTTGGATTGGGAAAGGCCAAACCTGCGTTTGCTTTATGATTAATGCACTGAAAAGCAAACAGAGTTGAGCGTGGTTGGAGGGGGGGGGGTCACTGAATACAAATTTTCAAAGAGACACATATTGTTTGCTGCACATATAACTTATCGCCATTCCTGTCAGTGTCAGAGGAATTTTCACCAAATGAATTTCATTATAGTGACTATAAAATGTTGTTCTAATGCGTTAATGCAACATTTAGTCTGCGCAGTTCTGGGCTCAGCGGAGACCTTTCAAGTCCGAAAACAGAGCTGACGTTGATGTGATGTCTTGCAGAACAACAGGATCTCGCTTTATGAGATCCTATTTCATTTAAAGTGATTATTTAATGCAGTCAATGGATTGTGTACAGATGTGGTCTTTATTTCTGTAGATATGTGCAAGATCTTATCAGGAGACTGAGATAACAACTTACTTGGACTATTGACACAAGCTGAAAAGCCCTCTGGTGTGGTCAGCTGGGTAGATTTCTTTACGAGCTTTTGCGAAGCTACTGGCAGACCACTCCGTCGACCTCTGACCTTAGTTGCGTGCCAATATTCTGGAGGTAGCACCTAGGTGCTACCTGGGGGGGGGGGGGCTGAACTAAGGAAATTTGAGATTGCTGGGAGGTGATAGGTCAGGGAAACCTTCAAGGTGGCGCGCATGATTCCAAGCCTTCATTTGGAGGCCCAGAACTACTTTATCGATCGAAATGTGAGAATAGCAGGCAGAATCAGGTTAACACCCTCAGGGTATCCCTGAGAGATATGCAGGGTCACTTCTTATCACATGCCAACATGGCACAGTGATGTCAGACCTCTTCACAAGCTTTCTAGTGTTAATGTTTTTCTGTCTAAATGTAAAGAACTGCAGTAACTGACATATCCATCTTTGGCACGGATTTGCGCTCCCCGTGTAACTCTAGCAAAGTTTTCATGTTTGGGGGAAAAAAAGATCTAGGTTTTGACAAATGCAGAATAAAATGTAAGGCAGATCTCCGGCATGATATTATACAACAGACAACCTTCACCACAGCTAATGACATAGTTGATAAAATGAGAACATACCATTGAAATGTTACCCATTGGCAGCATGGTGGGCTGATCATTTTGTAAAATGGAGTTGTAGAAATGAGTTCTTCTTTTAGGTAGCTACACGGCTCACATTTTTGTACATTGTCTAATATTTTATCTAGCTGCGTACTTGCTGAGGCAATTTGTTAAACTATTTGCACCAGGGGCTGCAAGATCAAAGATCCCCTTGTGGCTGGTACCCGCAGCTTCTTTGGTTTAGTGTGACCCATGTGTGCTTCTGCAGGCATCAGCCGTGTGAATCTTGTTCCCATTACGTCCACGGTGACCAGCCCCCGAGACGTGGCCTTGGCTGCTGTCATTTGTAGTGCTCTGGCAGCTGTTCTGCTGGCACTGCTCATCCTGTGTGTCATCTACTGCAAGAGACAGCTGCTGGAGAAGAAACCCAATGGTAACCTTTCAGTAAACAACAACCTCCCCAGTCCTCCTGGGTCTGCTTGAGTCTTATGCATATTAGCCATACACTGACTTGAGAGTACGTGCTTTACCTTTGGTTGTAACTATCCATTAGACCCTCTTACCTCTCACCCCTAGGAAAACACACGTGGTTATCTTGGGGGAAAAAACTGATCTATAATACACAGCTAATTGGTCTGTGTGTTTCTTGTCAGTGTCATTGTCATCCCAGGGCAGCCCCTACAATGAAGCAGAGCTGTCTTACTTCGACCACCGACAGACCCATGAGGCAACTCATCGGACCTGCTGTCAGTGCCATCACAGCCCGGGTCATACCTGTGGTAAATTCCAGCCATATCTTCTCCTACTACTTGGACCATTAATGAGTCAAGAGCCTCCTGTTTCTTCTTCTTTCATGTTTCAAGCCCTAGGCAGATCAGGTGCAGGTGTGTTTGGGCCTCCCTGGTTTGTTTTTTTGCAATAGACCGACATGATTTGGGAGATGGTTTCACACATTTCTTCACTGCCACGACTTCAGTCCATCATGGAGACACCAGTTCAGTTTTGATGTAACCGACTTTGATGTAACAGGCCCAGTGCACCTGATCCCCTCTCTGTGTTGTGACGAGACCTGCAGCCTGGACCACAGCAGGGAGACAAGCCCCTTACATTCCATGAAAAACTTAAGCGAAGGGTAAGACCCACAGCCCAGTCACTTTGACACATGGAAGTACTCTGTATATGCATGCCATAGGCTTCATGTCTGTTAGTTTGCACTATTCTAGCATTCCATTGCTTCTTTTCCCTACACACCTTTCTTGAGGACCCAAAAGTTTAATAATAGACCCCAAATCTAATGTCTTCACCTCTTAAGAGAAATTGCAGTGTTGGTCATAAATATGCTATCCATAATCTCTATCCGAAAATTTGCTCTGACAATTCTTGTGCCCAAAATTCAGTATCCAAATTGGAAATCTGCTCTTCCAAATCTGCGCACACCAGTCAAAGCTTTTTAAGTTGTGCACGAGTCTGGGCAGGAGTGTTAGGAATGTTAAAGTATTGCTTTAAGAGAGTGGGGCGTTATGGGAAGTGATTGTAATTCCAGAGGGGTGGCTGTTGGCCATTCGGACTGTTATGTAACTGAACAAATGAGAAGAGGATATTAGCAGTAAAAGTTGAGTGGATGGTTTTTCTGATACATGTAAGCGATCGACAGAAATTGCAGTTGAAAAGTTGTTCACAGCAAAGTGGATCCCTTCTTTCTTTACTCATCCTTGAGACTCTTAAGAAGTTCAAAGTGGAAACAACCCCAGAGCGGTAACTCTGACCCTAGAGTTCCTCAGTGCAAAACTTACTTCAGATTTCTGCCCATGGTCAGAAGCAAACCATGAAAGATAACAAGAGCGTGCTGCAGTTGTATCTGAGCTGTTCTCCCAGTATGACTGCACCTCGTGCCCACATTATTTAAATGTTTTGTGGGAAGATGATGACCATAATGCACATTACTAAGTGAAAATATCTTCAACGAAGGTGGAAAAAGTTGTGACGAAATCCTTGGTGGAGTGTTATATAGGTTTTTTTACTGATATTTTTAGAAACTGGTTGGGGGACTTGGAACGTGCTGGAGACTCAGGTTTTCCAGTGAAAATAATTAAACATTTTGTTCTGCTATCTGAAAATTCACTATTGGACACATTTTCAGGAACAGATTAGTCAGATAACAAGGGGTAAGTGTACAATTAATTAGGTATAAATGTTCACTCTAACTGTATCTACATGAGCCTGTCTCATTAATGTAAACCTTCTTGTACATATATGATTGATTAACTAGTGGTCAGTATGTATTTTAATAAACTGAGCGTTCAGTTTCAGTGGATTCCCATATGCAACTACTCTGACTATCTGTAAATAGATATGGCAAATATTTCTCTGCTCTTAAAGGGCAGATTGCAACCCCAAAGAACTAAAGGCTTTTATTTCTTCTAGAAATCTGAACCACATTGAGGGGAACATGCCACTGTACCTTGGAGGGCTCTCCAACACCATTGCCTGGGGTTCTGCAGATTCATGGCCGCTCATGCACAGCCATGGTTGCACAGGGAGTTTTGACTGCTCCCAGTGTGCCCTGGAGCCAAGGGAAAGGGACACCTGCTCTTTGAATGAGGAGGAGGAGGAGGATGAGGAGGAGGAGGAAGAAGATACAGTCCCCAAGGCACAAATGACAGAAACAAGGCCTGACCAGAACACTGAGGACCAGGGCTGTGCAAACAAGGGAAGCTCCACAGAGCAGATGTCCCAACCAAAGCCCCCAGAGTTCTCATCCTTACAAGGTAACCCCATAAGAGGAATCCCATCTGTCTGGGTGCAGTGGTGAGAAGTTCTCAGCACCTGTACAGCTTGCCTGCTGTAGAAGGTTTAGTGCTCATCTGGTTAACTCCTGTCTCCTTTACATTTTCCCACAACTATGCAAAATCCCACAGAGAAATGTGTAAACTATCAAACTACAAAAGAATCATTTTTACAAAAAACAGACCCAAGGATAAAGATTAGTGTAAAATATTTTAAAATATGCAGTTAATAGATCTATTATTGACATCCAAATGCATTGGTTTTTATTTTTATTTTTTTAACAGTTTGGAAATGTATCCTGGTGTATTTCTCATGGATTTCTTTTCTGTGGAAAAATCTAAGGCTTATCTGTCGGTTCAGCTCCACAGTTGGAAGTTGAATGCCTGGGGGGTGGGGGTGGGGCTGAGAGCAGATTGTCATTTTTCCATTCTTGCACTGCCCAGTAGGAATCCCTGAGAGCGCCCGCCATAAGCAGCGGCAGGAGTCCGGGTGAGAATAGGAGTAGCCGCAGGGGACGAAGGCCAAACACAATGCAAAAGAAAGCCACAGAGGAGACATCTGGGTCTTCCTGGCCTGGGATCAGCCTGGGGCCCAAAAAGCCTGCTTTGGAAGGCTACTGACTGTTGTGTTGGTTTTTTTTTCAATTTATTTATTCTGCTCCCCTTTTCCCTTCTGTAGTTTTAAAGAGCACATTAGAGCATTTTGAACAAAACATATTTTCTGCCGAGTCAGTGAAGCAACTTTCATCGACTTGGACATGGGGGCATCTACGGAAATATAAATAAATCATAACTGTGCCATTTTTTAGTACCAACTGCTCCAAAATGCAAATGAATCAACTGGGGCCCTTAACCAAGGTAACAAATAATAGTTGTGTGTTTGTGTGTGTGAGATATTCCTTTACCAGGATGACATAGATTTATTTAGCCTGTGTTGCACTCTTGAACTGCCCTGAACATGAAAGCGGCACCAGAGATCCCGGTTCAGATAACAACGGCCCACACACAAATTCCAAAAAAGTACAGCAGAACACAACCCCTTTCAAGTGGCACCTGACCTACGGCCTTCCGGCTTGCATCTGAAGGGACTATGTAAATACATGCAAATAAAAGCACTTCAAGGCAAAAAAAAAAAAAAAAAAAAAAC
>UFQX01000218.1:168581-209980 GCA_900497675.1 Arapaima gigas
AAAAAAATGCAAAAAAAAGCACTTCAAGGAAAAAAAAAAAAAAAAAAAAAACTGCGATGGCAAAGTCAAGACAAATTTATAACCATACCACTGAATGGAGGGTGGCTGGTCAAGGAGACCAGCTCTCC
Organism: Arapaima gigas; assembly: GCA_900497675.1. NCBI lineage: Eukaryota > Metazoa > Chordata > Actinopteri > Osteoglossiformes > Osteoglossidae > Arapaima > Arapaima gigas. The sequence goes on from UFQX01000218.1 coordinate 168,710, forward strand.
ACACAACATGAAGTTAAACGTCGACCAAGGACTGTTTATTTTATTGGTGGGACAAACCTTGTTAAGTCAACAACAGAAAGCAGAAGCTTTATGCTCTTGTGTGAGAAAGGTGTTTCTGCATGAATAAACCCCACACCTAACTGGATGACTTGCCAAAAAGGACAGATGGAATTGAGCAAAAAACAAGTTGATAACAAAGAACTGTTTAAAACTAAATATTTTAGCTAGACTTATCTTTTATGGACATAGTTGAATGTGCCTTTTAAATGGTGGCTTGTTTTAGTTGAAGGTAAATAATTACCCAATTAGCTTTTGGAGAGCAAGAAGAAAAGCTTGAGGCCTTATTCAAATTCATAAACATTTAAAGAGAACACAGTAGGAAATACTGAACGAAAATGACAATGAGGAACGTCTGGAAATGACAGTGATATCCAGTTCATTGTAGATACTGTAAAAACTAAATGGTTTTTGTAATGTAGAAATGACTACCCAGCAACGTCAGTAATACTGCCTGCCTTTGGCTAGTCTATTTGTGTATTGGTGTTGGTATGCACAAAAAGACTGTACGTATGTTACATCTCATATTTTCTGTATTTTGTAAATAAATTTTGCAAACAATACATTAGTCATGATTTTTCTCAAAGATTTCACCTCAAATGGAGTTTTTCAAGATCATTGTCGAAGAACCCCATAGACAGCTCCTGGTTTGAAATTCATGGACTGTAGATACATCCCTTTCCAATAACTGCTTACACAGCAAGGGTAGCTTAGATCTGGATTCATCTGTGGAGTCTAAGGTACGACACACACTATCTGGGACACTGACCAGTCACAGGGTATTCACACATAAAGAGTAATTTACAGTCAACAAATGACCTTAACAGTAGGTCAACGAGAAGAAACCACTTCCACATTTAAAGAATTTAGGTGCTAGTAAGAACTGGAGCCATCACGCAGGCAAAGCTTTAATTTTAGCACCTTAAAAATAGCAGCATGCAAATAATATAAGAACACAAGAACTCAGAAAAAAATAATCTTTATATGCTTAATGAATCTCAAACTACTTAAGACAAAATACACAGAAATAAACACTGAAATTGGTGCAAAAAAGTAAATTCCCTGCATTTTGATGAGGAATTGTTTTTCCCTCAAAGTTCATGTGAGGGGAACTAAATTCACTGACCTCTTCTGCAGTAGTCAGTGGTGTGAAGTAGTTTAGTCAGGTTGAGGCAAAATCAGAGGGTATGAGGACAAAACTGTCTAGCCCTAGTGACAAGCAGAGTTTCCTGAGAGTCGCTGGGTGTCTCAGCCTTCGGAGTCCATGAAGAATGTCTCGAAATCTGGCTTCAGTTCTGACACCAGTGCGTCCACAAAGTCCTCAATAGTGGGTCGTTTCTGGAGCATGCCTTCAGCAAGGAACAAAAACACAGTTTATAAGCATTCCAATCTATCTGTACACTGGCAATTTTAACCAAAAGTTCTTACCAAAGTTCCACATCTCTGAACTCAGAGTGTTAGTCTGACACAACTGCAGTTAACTAGTTACTGAAACAGCTAAGATCTTTAACCCACCAGGAATCACTGACATTTTTGCCCATATTTCCCAAATTTCACTGTTGCTTTTCTACACTTATTTCAAAGCAAAACAAAATTGTGCACAACAGTATAATGTATGAAAACAGCATAAAATGGCCGTGAAACAAAAAGTATAGTTTTTATTCATTAAATAAAACAAATTTTCAAAGAGCTTAGAACATCTAAGGTTTCCTGTCTGAGCTTAGAAGGACAATGTTAAGAGGTACCTGCCGAACACTATAATTAGTGGAAAATGCTTAGACCTGTTCAGTTAAGGTATGAAGCGCTGTTGCCATCAGTGAGTCACACAACTCAAAAATGCTATCTCAGTCCTCCTTATATACCCTACATGTCCATGTGTGGGCAGCCCCATACTGCTCCATACCTGATATCTGACCTTAAAAATCGTGTTTTTGCTTGGCGTTCTTCACTTCAGAGCTCCTCTTAGCTTATGGCTAACTGTGTTATACTGACTGCTGGGTGACTACCAGTGTAAAAGGCAGCCCCACTCCCACCACCAAACTCCATAACCAACAACCCTTCTCCAAAAACCGCCACTGTTACCCCTCATCCCCGTACATTTTGGAGATATGAAAGTCCCTTGTGTCAGTCTCCGATCAGTAAAAAATGCGGTAAAACGCACAATGTGTAATGAATCACAAAACACAAAAAGGGGTGACAAGTACTGAGCAATCACTTAACTTAGCGATGCAGTCTTCCATGTCTAAAGCCTTGAAACTGGCTGGACAGGTATAAAATGTGCTGTCCTGAAGAACCGGGCCTCTGTTTACCTGCTAGGGCAGCATCTGAGTAATTCATTACACATCAGAGACACCCTGCCCTGGGGCAGCAGCCGGGTCAAGCTTTGATGCTGCCTGCTATGCTAACCCACAGAGATGGGCCATTCTCTGCAAACAGCATGGTGCCCGGGACAGCGATATGAGACAATGCCACCGGTCTTTGTCCTGCATACACTGAATGGGGCCCTGAAAGTCATGGCTTGATCTATGCAAGTGACTGCATCTGTTGGTATGGACAGCAGGTTTATTCTACTAGAAAGACCACAAAGAACCCTTTCATGAGGTAATATCTGCTCCTAGAAACTTGTATCTAGATTTGGCTTGAACAGTCTGAATTCTCAAGCTACTTTAAATACCCTTTAACCATTCAGAATGAATGTAACTTCTTAAGACAGGAAGTCTCAAGTTTTTTCATAACTCAAGTATAATGAAATTCAATATTGTATATGTTATTTATTTTTGATATTATATTAGCCTGTGTAAAATTTCTAATTTTACAGTACTGTTTAACATCCTCCTATGGTCAAAGGAATGAAAAAATAAATATTTGAGTCTTGAAGGAACAGTATAACTAAGGACTTGAATGCAAACTGTTAGAAGATTATGCAGTTATTGGCCAAAATGTTTTTGGAAGATTTCTCCGATCCATGCTAAAATGTGGGTTGTAGAAATGGCCAAGTGAATTTCAAGAGAATCTTTTTGAATAGTAAAATTATAATTACAAGCTGTACATTAAACAATATGGTATCAAGACCCTTGGGTGGTTTTACTTTTATCTTGCACCATTTGGAGATTTCCAGGTTCACCTCTCTACTGCGGGGAAAAGAGAACTGCAACAACTTGGTAGCGACATCCTCTGGGACAAAAAGAGAGAGGCAGCCTTGTTTATGTGTAGAAGTGTTTGATGAAAATAAATACTTAAAATAAATCTTTCAGTCCCTAGGTAAATTGGCTGTATCAGTTGCCAAGAAAGGCTCAGTTTACAGGCATATATGTCCGGGCTTCAAAATGTTCATGGTGATGGACCTACATGGTCTTTGGGGACATAATGGCTGTGGTATATCTACAGGAGAGTATTGTAAAGTAATGATTTGTTTCTTCTGCTGTTGTAAGATCACTGGTACAAAAGCAGTCGAGAAAGTTTCTACCCAGAATGATATTGTCCAACAAGATGAAAGCAAACTTTTCCATAGAATTAACAATGGCTTGGGGATGAGGCACATTTGCAAAGAAGCAAATAAAAGTGGGACATATTCAAACCTCTCCCTGGGAATTACTTTGAATGAAAAATCTGGTAGCTGACAAATATAGGGTAGAACAACTTGTTCTGCATCTTTTTCTCCACCTGTGTTCAAGGTTGAATAACATAAAATAATTTACCTCACAACTAAAAAGAATATTATGAAAGCTTAACACACCAAACCTGCAGAATGGACAAGCTGTTTCCCCCCCCGCTTCCTCCATGTTAGCAGCCCTTCTTTCACACTATTTTTTGTGTCCACACCTGTGAGCACTGGGCACAATTTAATTTGTATTCTCCTGACAGGAACAGCTACTGTAGGTGACAATTCTGTCAAACTGGTCTTATAGTACTTCTCCTGCTGTTTTATAACATGCACAACATTGCCTGAGAAATAGTTCTCATAATAATATCTTCTGTTGAAACTAAAGAGACTATGACTAAAGAACTGGCTCAGAGTGAGCGAAAGATCAAAAACATTGTTTAAAAGTCTCAGGGACACTTCAATATTTTAATGACACAGGACTTATTTTTCAAGTATTAGTTTACCCAAGTAAAACACAGAAAATAGCTATATACAAAATATGAAAGCAGAATTACACTAAATTTAAATACATTAATCTATATACTAAATGTAATGTTACTGAAATAGTACGTTAGTTGAATATCATTTTGTGGTAAATAATCAATCCAACCCTTCACAACATTTTACAGAAAAGCTGTACAGTGAGAAAAAGTTGTGTGGCATGAAGGCATTGTTTAGACTATACTGAACAGAGTTAACTGGGGCAGCGGGCACTGTAGTGGTTATAGACGCTGCACTGGAAGGACCCGGGTTTGAATCTACTGTACTACTAAAAATTACCCGGCTGTATAAGTGGGTCAAAGTGTTTAAATAGCTTAATATTATAAGGTGCTTTGGAGAGAAGCATGAGCCAGGCCTATAAAATAAACTTTATGAAAAAAAGCTGAAACACATCAACAGTATCATTAAAACAGACCCATTGCCAGCTGCACAATATCTGTAATGCCGTCTGTATACACAGCAGTTTCTGTAAATTTAAACCCTTAATTTGAAAAGGAGTCATCCAGCTCAGTGATCATATCACATCTCCTTTCTGGAATATTTATGGTATTTCTGTTGTTGTTTCTCCTCTTTAGATGAAATTGCTCTAAGTGTTACAAAGAGCAGCATCTGGCTCATAGTAATAAGAATAAAAACTTTTCTTTTAAATACTGAGAGACGAGCAAACCTTGACCATCGTTGCAGGAAATGTATATATACTTTGCGAAGGGGAGGTGGAAGGTACAATTAAGCTGATATGTATCGGGGAGCTCGACAGTGCAGGGCAGCTCCGGGGATGGTTCGGGCTGTGCACAGTAGCATCAAAGCTGCAATGATCTCTTTGCCTCAACTTCTGCCTACTTATACATGGAACATTCCCAAACCCCCCTCCTCCTGGTACGCATGCCACACCTTGGAGTTTCGTGCCCGGAACTGCCAGGGATTATGGAGCAGCAGCACACATGCAAGCACCCCCTATTCACCTTCCTGACCTGGCCATAACTCCACCTCAATGGTGCACACATCCAGTTACTGCTAAAAGGACTGCTAAAAGTAGTTCTCTCCATCTTCTTTCATGAGCTCTGAGAGAAAGCTGCAATATTTTGTAACAAAGGCACATAAACGTGCACTTCCAAGATGTAATCACGTACACTACAGTGAAGCGAGTCGTAATTTTGTGTACCAAAGAAGAAAAAATGAATTGTCTCATCTATCCTTTGAACAACTTTAAGAGTAAATAAACTTGACACACAAATATTAAATTATGGCCTTGACCAACTAGAGATCTGTACCATCTCCCCAATATTCTGTTACATTTGCATCTATAGGCATTTGAAACATGCTGAGGTACCAGCAGTTACCCCTTTACCTTCAGGCGAAACTATTTTATTACTGCCTCTGTAATTATCTCTTTGAAGCCAAGGAAGCCAGATCTTTTCTCCTCAGATACAATTAAAAAACATAACACTGGTTTTCGGGTGTTATCTGTGGCCAAGCTTTGAACTTTTGAATGCAAAGGCAGGAACGAAAGGCTGTTGGCTCGAGAATCAGGAGGGGGCGGGAATCTGCTGCAGTGAGAAACTCTTGTCTCGAATTCATCATGTTAAGTATACAATTGTATACATGGGTAAGACTTTAAATCCCTTTGATTAAAACACATTCATAAATTACTTGCAGAGTACACAAAGATTTTTAAAGTTTAACATCTTCAATTTAGAAAGTTGTTCTTTAATATCTCCGCAGAGCACAGAGGCTGTAAATCTTTCTTGACTGCAATTCAGAAGTGATTAGTAATTATTACATTTCCACTGTAGCTAAAATGCTACCAATGTTTGGGCACAGGACTCATGATGGGAGCAGAGAACACTACATAATACACTAAGCTTTTGCCATGGCACAGCGCTCCCCAGATGGAGGGGCCCTTCAACAGATCAACTTCCCAGCTACTAAAGCCTAATGGAGGATGGTAAAAAACCAGCAAACCAGCAGGACACGAGAGAGATACTTTCATTATCAAGAATGTGATCACAAAATGACACACAGAGCTGTTATTTGCTCATTTACAGCAAAGAGAGGTACCTAGGAAGTTCAGCAGAAAACATGATGAACAATTACTATTATAAGAGACTACTATGAGAGAATATGAGAAGTTTTAGGTGCTGTACAGTTTGGGACAAATATATGTTTTTGTTGCTATACCTACAGAACTGTGTGAAAGTTGTAGGGGAGGAGATGTTTAAAGCTTTAAGGAATGAGTTTCTGCAACTCTAATTGAAGGGCAACAGGTCTTTCAGGGGTAAAAATGTGCAAGCAGTGCACCCTGTGCTAAACTGAAATATGTTGGCCCCTGTGATGAGAAATGTGTGGTGTACCTCAGCATTCCTCTCCAACTTGCTTTTGATGTCCCTCTCCTCATGCCCCAACACGCAAGCTGCTAACAACAGGGAAACTGACTCGGACCAACCCACACAGTACAATGCAAATACTACGCGTGATAAACGTATTGGAGTTGGCGTGTGTGGACGAAGGCTTTGGCTGGGAGGGGCAGGTCAGGATCTGATACTCCGTTGTTCTCAAACTTAACAAAACCAAGAAACTTTCTGTGGGCTGAGATACAGTAAAAGGCCAGAAAAAGAGCAACACCCATGAGTGGCTCTCTCCTCCACATTATCCAAACTACTCATTGCAATTTGCCACACAGGGCAACATGCAATGCCAATATTCCCTTTCAAATGCAAACAAGTTCAGTGAACTTTCATCTTTGTGCATGAAAATAAAATTTGAACTGTCAAAAAAAAACATTTCATAGAAAAAAGGTTTCCACATGCAAGATAATAGTGTGAGATTAAACTTTTATGCACAATATACTGCTATTTTAGCCTTGCAAACAAATAAGTGCCAGATAAAAGTTATACATGAGGTCTCCTCAGGCATAGCTTTCCTTTCAAAGTCAGGGGAAAATGTTTCACAGTGAGCTGGGGGATTTGCTTGGGTATGTGAGCTTGGGACACAGACACACACACACATGCACACACGCACACACGCAGTGAGGCTGGCAGAGGTGGCTGTGGGGTATTTTAAACACATGAGCTGAAGCCAATACAGCCCCATCTCCAAACCTGCCCCTTCAAGAGTCACACAGTAATTGAAGACCATGCCTCACAGTGAGAAAAGCCTGTTGCTTTACCTTGTACCATAAGCATGGGCTCCTTTCCACCACCATGCTCCAGCATCTCTCTTCGGTAACGCTCTCCCATTTCCCTGGAAAGGAGGGGGGCACAGATAACATTACAGCCACCTGCATTCTGCACCAGCCCCACCTGTCTGTGGGCCATCAGCGGAGCCCAAGACACCAGTTTCTCACCCAGTGACTGAGAAACTGAGTAAACAGAGATTCCAGGTGGAAATCCAACACAGGAACACAAAGGTAGATATGGGGGGGGCTGTGAACTAAACTGTGCATAATCTTACGGTCAGATCTAACAACTTTCATCATGCAGAGACACACCCTGTGCTGTGATGGATGTCTTCTTACCTGTCTAAGGGGTTTCTGAAGAAACACTGTCTCCACACCATGGAGGCCACAGCACGGGACATGAGGTAGGAGTAGTATTTAGCCCCGTACCCAACAAGGTGACTGAATCTCAGCTGCCAGGCCTGTGGAAAAGTAGGGAAAGAAAAGCATGAAAGTGACATATGAATGATGGCTGAAAACGATACCAAACAAGTAGCAAGCGAGTCAAAGACAAGAACTTGCAACTTGGAGGCAACTGGTTCAAATTCTAGGAGGACTGGCTTTTGTACCCTCTGATCAACAAAAAATTATTTTTATGTTTTGATTCAGTACATCTGGCTGACAAATTAATAAAATGTAAAATATAACGCAGATCAACACTGCTATATAGTCTCTTTAGCACCTATTGAACATAATGACCTGGGACAACTCAAGCACAATACGCTACTTCAACTGAACACACTTTCCCCATGAGCCACCTCTGTGCCAGCTGAAATGAATGTATATCTGTGTGCTTGTGTCTCCAACGGGAGGCACATGAGGTCAAGGGGATTACGATGATAGGGTTAACTAGGAAATGTCTAATGGACCCTTTGTGGGGGATAGGAACACATGGACCAATTTTTCTGTCAACACTGTCTTGCGGATACAGACCCAAAGTAATGATGGGAATTCAGCTTCGGGAGTCCAAACAAAATATTCTGATTAAAAATGATCCTAGCCTTTGTAGGTGCACAGCTGTTATTCGGTATTAAAGAAACCTATAAATGTATCAGGCTTCATGAGAACTAGTCACATCTGGTTCTTTCTTGCTCAAAATTTGTAATAAATCACAAACTAAAAATGAGCAAATTCTGCAATATTTCAGCTGAACTTTGAGCTTTCATTTTGTACTGCTGGGTTTGCAGAATTACTGATTACAGGGTGCAAAAATGTTGAACTTAATCAGTTTTACGGAGGAGAAAGACTTTTTTTTTTTTTTTTTTACAATAAAGAACATATGGAACTTTTTACCATCTCAAGTGTCTGGCTACAAAAACAGAGAGCTCTCTAAACCCTCTTACTGGGCTTAATCTGCACTCAGGGTTTTGAGACTGTGTCATCGCACCTCATCTGTCACAAGCCAGATGCATCAGGGTAAAAACAGCATGTCAGGGAGAAGACTAACTACTGCCTTCATCGTTTCCTCTTCATTTTCCTCAGGAGCTAACTTTACATCCGAGCTGAAGCTTTATAGCAGGAATGGAATGTGAAAAAAACCACAGGTGACTAAAGCATTTTAGTTCAGCTAAACAACCTCTAGTTCTCAGCTCACTGGCTAAAGAGTGAAGGAAACAGAAAATAAAAATTGTACAGTTTCACTCAGCTTGAGAGATGGACTCATATCTATAAAGGGCATATGTTCCTTAAGTTTGGTAAATATAGTACTGAAGGGAAATTTAGCAAGAAGAAGAAAACTTATTATTAATAAAACAGTTATTATTAGATTCTCAACAGATGAATTTGTTTAAATAATAAATATGAGAAAGATTAAAGACATTTTTATTAAAAACAGTACAAAGAGTTTGGCTGCTTGAATACACAACCGCCTTTTACTTTGTGTTCAAAAAACTAATCAGATGTTTAAAAGACTAATGCTGCAGTTTGGCCCCAAAATCCAGCATGAAAGTGCTGGAATCCAGACGGGACCAACCACATCTGGTCTTTAGCAAGCTTAATGGTGGACGCAGCTGCTTCTGTTGAAACCGAGCTCCTGTGTGATGGTCAAAAACAGCGAGAGAGTCACTAATAAAGGACACAGAGGAAAACTAGCAAAACATCCTAGCCTGACACCCTCCAAACTGAACAGTCCAATGGGAAGTGTACACAAAACACTGCTATTATCTGTCACTCAGAAAAGACATGGGTCTATTCACAATATATATCTTGCATTAAACTGCTACCTGGTTTTATTCTGGGAGGAGCAGAAACAAAAAAAAAGCCCTATTTAACAACGCTTGGCTGGAGAATAAACGTAAACTGCTTCCCCTTGACGCTGCTAATGACCTTCACTCCTTTTTACCACACTCAGATAGACTGTGACTGTTTTGAGAGATCAGACCTTGTTTTCATTTGGGGGTTGTTTTTGGTGCTGCAAGGGGCTGTTTATGGGGGCCTCAATGTGGGTCACACAATGGCACCCCTGTGTACCTTGCAAAGCCTGCTCTGCTCACCTCACAGGCAGCAGATAAGCAGATGTCAACACAGCTGGCGTGGAAGGCTTTCCAAACACTTATCAGTGGTAAAAGGGCTTCCATATGGATCATGTACCAGACAGCTGATCCCTCCTTCTTCTCCAAAATACTGCATACTGACACCTCACATCTCCAGCCCATTGATCCTGTGCCTACAACTACAGCTAGAATGTTTATCATTTCTCTGTCACTGTAACATATCAGTCACTCAAATGTTTGTATTCTACGTGAAGAGTTGCAATTCACCATTATGCAAAAGAATAGTAGTACTTGTTGTACCCAAAGCAGAGGGGAAAAAAACTTTGTGATTTTAAAAAGTTTTTGTAAAATTAAATCCTTCCTCATCAAGCTGCATGTGAACAAATGTGTTTTTTAATCTATGCCTAAGATATACCAAATATTCACATTTGAAATGAAGGGTTATTAGATTGCAAAGGCAAAATACATGATGTTATCGCATTATTTAAGAATGATGTGGAGTTGAGGCCCTATACATCAAGAAGGAAGGAAAATCCATATTCACTACATTCCAGAGAGGCAGAATGGCACTGAACTGCAAACAGTAATTTAGAAGGAGCCACAATTGGGGCTGTAGTAATTTAAGGGGAGGAGGGCAGAGCAATAAAATCCAGAACCATTTTGATCCCTAATGGTCTACATAATCACAGTTCAAAGTAAATGGTTTATGAAGATAATTCTTGTAGAATATCCAGCAGCATGTTACATTTGCTCCTCCTTGGCTATGCCCTTGCTTACACAGCAGCACAAGAGGAAAGGATCTTATTCATCAAAGGCTACCGAGAGAAACATTTCAGTTATTTGCCTGAGAGCAGTCTTTCATGGTTCCCCATTGCTTTATTATTTTTGAAGAGCTTAAAAACGTGTCATGCTCTACTTTCACTAGGGTTTCTTTTAAAAAATTTAATCAAGAAACAAACTGCCATGTCATCCTAGCTGTTCCGCACCAGTTTCCGGGGATGTAGAACACTTATAGGTTGCTTGGCTCTCACTCCTTTGTTCAAGTTTGTCTCATCAAAGGATTACCCAGATTGCTCTGATGTACTCGCACTTTCCACTGGTACTGTACTGTATTTGCTGTGTTTACACTCACCAGCTCCTTACTGTTTACTTCTCTAAACAACTAATCATGTTGCTGCAACTCAATGTACAGACAGGAGTGGGAGGTTCAGTTACAGATGGGCTAAGTATCAGAACAGGAAAGACAGCTGATATATGCAATTTTTAATATGGCATTGTTGTATTGTATTGCTGTATTATATTGCTGCATTGTTGAGTGTTGCTATCAAATACAGAAGTTCCAGCATCTCAGAAACAGCCACACTCCTTAGATGTTAATACCCTACAGTGCCTAGAGTTTACAGAGAATGGCATGAAAAATAAATATCCAAAGGCATGAACAGTTTGTTAATGAAAGAAGCAGTAACAGAATGGCTAGACTTGTTAACAGAAAAGCCACAAATGCAAAAATAAGTTTGGTACATCAGTGCCATGCAGAAAAGTTTCTCTGAATGCACATCTCCTCAAACATTGAAGCATATGTGCTACAGCAGCAGAAGAGCTTTCTGAGTTCATCTCCTTTAACTCTGAACGAGAAGTTCCAATGAACATGCAGTCACCAAAACTCAACAACTGAAGAGTGGAAAAACTCCCAGTTTGTGTCATGATGTGCTTTTGGCAAGATCAGAAATTGATGTTTAAAGAATGAATCCATGCACACATCCTGTGACAGTACAGATTGTTGTGGGAGGTGTAAAAGTGTGAACAATGTCTTCCTGGTGCAAGTTTTTTAGTGCATTATTTGATGCCAGAAAGTGCCATAAGGTTTTTTTGCTAACTAGGTGCATGCCTTAAAGGCCTGTCAAAATTTTCTCAAATTGATACTCCCAGAAGAATAATGTGTCAAGTCACAATGGGGAAGACTCCTTCTCTCAGCTCATAGCATCTTTGGGATGAGGTTAAAAACAATGTCTAGAAACTGTGTAAAGCTGTCAAGCCAGCACAGACCAAGAAGAGTGTGAAATGTGTCCAGGACCTTGTTGGTGAATTCATGGTGCTCTGGAGATACAAGAGGGTCCCATCCAAGCCTACCTATGTGTGCCTAATAAAGTGGCTAGTGAATAAATGTTATGAAATCTTATTTTGTGAAGTTGTCAGAGCCTCGAATTACAATGTATTTGACTTCCTGTTTTGATCCAACTTTTGACTATAAAGTTCAGGGTTTGCCCATGAGGAGCAACTAAACAGACTGCAAGGTTTCATGGCCAAACAAATCCCTCTTTGACAGATGTGTCACTTTAAAAGTCACATTACATAAACACAGATCACTACAACTAGCTTAAACTATTTGCATCATTACAGCACATACAGGGGATCTTTGTTTCTTACTGCAAATTTATCATCTGCATTTTGGAGAGAACTGCTATTCATGACATAAATGCTGAATATCAGGCCAAACACAGCCAGAGTCGCAGATCAAGAGTGAACCATACGTCAAATTGCAACACCAGTTTTTCTACTACTAAGGATTGTATGATGAAGAAGCCCTACAGTAAAAGCAATAATAATGTAAAAAACATAATACCTGACTCCCTAACATTCTTACCAACATTTAGGGTGTCCCTCAACTTGTAATTTAGGATCTCTGGCAAATTTGAATCAGTAATTCTTCTGGCCAATTTTTGGCTCACTGAAACTATGAGAAATCCACCTGTTCCACTTGAGAGCACAGCCACATGTTTCACGTTCACACTGAACTGCACACGTGAGAACCCACCGTGTTCGGAACGTAGGGCAGGCCATAGAACTTCTCCTGCATCTCTTTCAAAATCTCGGTCGTCGATTGTTTCTGGGACTCGCTGTGGTAAATCTGATCCAGTACAGCATAGAAAATCTGTAACATAAATTAAAAAGATTCAGTGAAAAACAAAATTTAATTGCAGCAGTATGCAGAAATTGTGCTTGCTATCTTTAACTTACTGATTTACAACTGAGATACAGGTGTTCAAAATGTAGTCAAAGATAAACACAGGGATGAGATTTAACTACTTCCTGTTCTTTCGAAGATTTATTTATTTATTTATTTATTTATTTATTTACAGAGGAAGAGATGAATTTCTGTCTATACAGACAACTCATGCATAGCTACTTTTATTCAGACATTTTAAAACAGAAAAAAAAGCAGTTCTATAATACAGATTTCCACTATCACCGGAATCCTGGTCAGTGGAAATGTTCTGTATCCTGTCTCAAAAGTTTTTTTTCCAAATAATTTAATAATTACAACATGTTTACGCTATGTCATTGAAATATTACCTGAAGTTGAGTGTCAGCAGCACCACACACCTTCTTGGACTCACACAGGCGGGTGACCATGTTTTCTGGCAGAGGCTGAAATAAGAAAAAGACACAGTTGTAATATCCTTCTGTGGGACTGCCTTAATGCAACTTTTGAAGTATTTTTTCTTTATATTTCCTGCAAACATCCTTTTAAAATATGGTCTTCAGAGCAAAACAAAAAGAATTTGCATTCTTCAGTATTCGGCCTATTAAACAAATGAAGAATTGCAGTATGATGCATTGGCATATGAAAAGCATGGAAACTGTTTTGAAATGAAGTTTTCATTGCATTTGACTGGAGTAACTCTCCCATGGGATCTCCAAGTTTGCTGAGCCTACCAGAATGTCTCTGTGAAGTGAAAAATATACTGTGTTTGATTTATGTGAAAAAGGATTGGCAGTTTACTTGCCATTTCTTCACTCCTCTGCAGGGTGGAGAAAACCAAGCATGTGCTAGGAAAATTGATATACAAGTTAACACCATCTACACTTTCGATGAAGAGACTTTCATAGTGCCTTCACAGGCCACAGTAAGAACAATATAAACATTCATATACATGAAGGACATGCAGAAAAATTGCTAATGTGATCTTGAAAATCAGAGTCTCTAGTGTGTGTGCATCAGTCCTTAGAGGAGTCTTTTCACTATGCTTGTCTCTGCAGGGCTCTGGTAATGATGAAATAAAAATCCCATGGGTGGTACGGCTGACGTAACCATTTCACACTCCATATACAAAATGTCTTTTTGTTTATGGGAACAATTTCCATTCATCATTCCAGTGTAATTAGCACATGTGAATTTTGTTCATGTCAGATCATGTTGCTTGAAAAATGAAAAACGGAAGCTGTGAAGTCGCAAAACAAAACTACGTGTATTCGGCAGAGGACCAGCCAGCGACATTCATATTTCACTGAACTCACAGCAATTCTTTTATTAAAGGTTTTAAATTTGCTCAATATCTCAAATGGAAAAAAAAATAGCTGTCCTCAAAAAAAAAAAATTCCAAGGAGCAAGGCAATGTTACCCTGACTACTTTTTTGTGGTTGCTTTAAGAAAAAAGACAAAAATCCTGATTTTTTTTTTTTAAGCCATTCTGCTTTCAAGCAAACAACCAGTGAAACATTATCTCTTTTTAAAGTTCTTAACCACTAGAGCATAAATGTAGATTGGACATTATAGCAGGGTACTAGGAAACAAGGACAGGCCCTGGAGATCAAAGCCTAAGAAAGTTCTGCTTCTAAAAGGGCGAGAACCACCCAATTCACCTTACTGTCTTTGTGAATCTATTCAGCTGTCATTCTGAGCTCCACACTGGGGAGAAAACACTGGACTTGACTCTCCAGGACAATTTTTACAGCCCTGGTCTGCAGAGTAAATTTTCACTGTAGTCCTCAGACCAGTAGTTTCTGTTCAGGTCTTTAGTCCACTAAAGTGTTCAAATGAACTCTTATCCAACTAAACAAATACTGAGACGCTGAGGGATTTAAAGAAAGCTAGTAAACTAGCAAAATAGTAGCTTACTGGCATCAGGCATGAGGACCAATACTGTAGACCCAAGTGAAGAAATAAAAAGGAAACTGAAGAGACACAAAATCTGAGGACAACGAGATAGTGTTATATTCTGCAGCGGAACCTCACAAAATCTTCAATTCATTCCACATTACTGGTACAAACAGTCAACACTTTGAACACTCAAAAAAGGCTGAAAATGTACCTGGCCTGTCTGATAATGACGCGCAAACTGGTTCACTACCCTGTAATCAGTGGCAAAGTACTCCATGAGAATAGAGGGGACTTCTGCAAAATCAGTGGAACACCGCGTTCCTAGGAAGAAGCAGAAACAAATTTAGCTTTAGTTTCATGTGTCTGGCATCACTGGCTTTGCAGTCCTGAGATGACCTGAGATATTGGGTTACAAAAAGAGGTATGTAATGAAGCTTCCTTGTGACTAATCCTCTATCTTGCACATTTTGAAAATGCTGAAAATGCATGAAATGCACGACTCCCAGAGAAAATCCGAGACATCCAACTTTCAATTAAAGTGCTTGAAGGATTAACTCTCCTTCACTGTGCTGCTTAACCATGACAAGTGATGTCAGTGCCTAATTACCCCACCATGACCACTGACAAGTTCCTGCTCTGCCTTCTAGCTAAAGAATGCAGACTAAAATGTTTTAATACACGTTGTTTGTGTTTCACAACTTCTAAATCTGTTATTAAAATATTACCCAGAGTAATCTATTTCACCATGTACAGCTTGTCAGTATAGTACAAATACATGTTGAACTATTTCCATATATGATTACAGGTGAATCCTTGAGGGAAAAAAAATGCTGAAAATGAAATTAAAAGCATTTTAGTTTAATTTAAATTAAATGTTTCCCAGACACTGTCCCGAGAATGTCTGGGAACAGTAATATGATTTAATGGCTGATTTATTTTGCCAAATTGCTTAGGCTGCTCCTGAGGCCCAAAGGAAGGATGTGCATAGTGTTATTAATTGGTAAACCTAGAGTTTGAACAAATAACCCTCCACTCTCAAGTTGAAGTTCTTTATCACTATAAGACTTGCCACTTCCCTGGAATTCTGATCCACTGGAGGGCTAGCTGAGGTGTACCTGTCACATGCTGGTAGCGTGTTCGTCCCAGCATGGAGTGCATGGCATGCCCCATCTCATGGAAGAGGTTCTCCATCATGCCTGGGGTGAGCAGTGTGGGTGTGTTCTGGCTGGGGTGGGGCAAGTTCAGCATTAGCACTACCATGGGCAGCTGATACTCCCCATTCTTCATCCGACGCCCTCCACGGATTGTAAAGTGACAGTCCTGGGGAGGAGGCAGAGTCTTGTCAGCTCCTGCCCCTTTGAATCCCGTTTTACTTCTCTGTGAATAACTGGTGAATTCCTCACCCCCAAAAGTGTCACTCTGTGTTGACAAAGTCACAACTGTACCTATTTCAAAGATCAACACAGCTTATACCTAGACGCACTGGAATTTCAGAAATCAAATTATTACAGCTGAGCCCAGTACTCTAAAAGCACAAACTGTGAGGATGTTTATGTTAACATCACAAATTCAGGCACTGTAACAGGTGATTCTTGCCAACACAGAGGGTTTGAAGCAGATTAAGTGCGATTCTACCTGGTGCGGTTTACCCGGCCGATGAAAGAAGTCACAGTAGATGTATCCCAGCAGTCCTTCGGTCTCATGAACAACAGCCTGAGGAAAATGCACAAGAAAACCATAGTAGTAACACATAATCAGTATTTATATTTGCTGACAAACATATTTTCTGCATCCGTGCCTGCAGGATGTTATTTCTTGATGAGTTCATACTAAATCATACCCAATTGTCCTCCCCGAGCTCCCTAATGCAGTCTGGCCAGCTGTTCATTCTGCAGTCTAACTGACTAACTCTCCTCCATCCTAACCAATTTTTTTAATATATTTCAGTCCTATGATAGATATATACACAATGCTTTTATATTACTAAGAAATACTAGGAATATTCATAATTCCATTAGAAAGAAATTTACATTTACAGAAATGGAAATCCAAAAGTCCCAAATAAGATTTTGTTAATAGCAGAACTTTTAGGGTTTTACTTCAGATGGGGATTTTTCTCTGGCAAGACTCATAGGGTGGACTCCCAGAGGGCTGGAACACCACCTCACCAGCTTCCGCACATCCTCGCTCCACACCTCCCCAGTCTTGAGCTGCTCGGTCTGGAAAGAGACCCCCAGCAGCTGGCTGAAGAGGCTGTTAAGACCCTCCATGCAGGCTCCCAAGGAAAAGTATGGACTGTACAGGCTGGGCTCAATGTTGTACCTGTTAAAGGAAACACAGAGAACTGCTGCATGGCTTTTACACTACAGGAAACAACTGATAACAAAGCTGAATGATTCACCACAGGTCTATGCATGGACCTGCTAATATGGTGGACAGAGTAGATCAAATTTTGGGAAATGCACTGGTGATGGAAACTGTACTTCCCTGCATGGCATGTAAAGTTTCCATTGACATGCAGTTCATTGGCAAAGCCAAGATTGCAAAAAAGACACAAACATCTCCAGCAGGGCAGGTGGTACTGTGATACTTTGAGCTGTCACCTTTCTATTGGAGGACATTCAAAACCCATCTTCTGCGCTGTGATACACTTAAGATATGTGAACTCCTTCAGTTCAAAACCATCCAGTTGAACACATGGTTAAATAACTGTAATAGTTTATTATAGAAAACAGACAATACTAGTTACTTTGATAAAACCATCAGTTAAATGAATAAATCAGAATGGTGACGACAGGTTACAGACCTCTGCATCACTGCACCAGGACAAGTGATTACTGATAATGAATAAATACACGTAATGTAATACACAATAGTTCAATAAAGCAATGCCTACCACTGTATCAACTGGACAAAATTGGATAAAACACATCCTTCTAGTAACAGAAATCGAACCTTTAGGTTTCTTTTAGTTAAAAAAAAAATAAATAAAAAAAATAAAAAATACAGCTCGACTTGGTCTCTGAGTCCCACAAGAAACTGTCCAGCCCATCTTTTACAGAAACTCTTCATGACTCAGCCGCTGGGCACCCATGAAAGGAGCACCTTATCGATTTAACTGCAAGGCTTCCGTCAATCAGGTGAACACGCACAATTACTCACCACTCATGGGCACAAAGCATACCTTTCGCATTAGGCCCTTAAGGCTCAGCCAGCTGTCACTTCACTTTAATTAAACCCCTCTAAAAACTCTGTCTGCTCTCCAGCAGAAATTCATGAAAAAAGGAGGGAGGATGACAGAGAGAAGATAACTACAATGAGGACCAGTGTGTGACTCTGGTGCACAATCTGAGGGCCCCAAGAACGAAAGGTCTGTTTTACGTTATGCCGTGTATGGAGAAGAATGTAGGAAAGCAGAGCAGCCAAACAAAACCACACGATATCTTTGGGGTACGCTGAAAAGTGCTATGGTCTGACCGTTTTATTTCAACGTTCCTCTACACAGTGTCTAAACACTGGACTCCGTCCATAGCTCCATAGCCAGTGGGAAGTCATCTGCAGCGATAGCTCTAAGCCCCATCCTCCCACACCTTGATCAGTGAGCAAAACCAACCAAAAGAGAGCAAATAACTTTTTATAACCCCAAAAAGTAACAGCAAAACACTAATGATGTCGGGTAAAATCAACCGAGTCGCATTTAGCATGCTGTAACAATCAGGGCTTTATTTCAACAGGGAAAAGTGGGCCAGGAAAGTGCACACTAGAATAGAGGATATCTGGTGTAGAGAGGATCATTGTTAGTGCTCTAATGTAATGCAATCTGCAGAAACAGAACCAACCATTCATTCTGCAAAGGAGTGTTTCATTGCTGAATGCAAGTAGGACACCGGAGCAACGGTGCTGTAGTCCCAGAGTCCTTTGCAAGCGCTTACCTCCACAAACATTTTGAAAGCTGAGGACTGAAGAAACTGAAGTGAAAACACAAGAAATACTGAATGTGAAAGAAAAACATAGGGCATTTTCACACTCTCTGTGTACAGACAGAAGTGCAGCCAATTCCTGTGCTGGGAACAGGCCTCGCATCCCCTGAGACCAGGAATATCTGAAATAAAGGTTTTAAAATACAGCATGCAGCATGTTTGGCCAGCTTACTTATTGGCCTCTGGTGAGCACCCAAGAGGGAAAGCACTTCATTAATAACATTTTTAACAATCCATGGAGGGTCTACCGACAAACCCTGGTGGTCTCCAAAAACCTATTCCACAGCCGGGTGAACACCTCAGCGCACTCATGGACACAACAGGAAACATGTGGTCTGGCAGTATTCAATTATTTCAATATTATTACTACTTGTTCCTTTAGCTGATGCTTTTCTCTAAAGCAACTTGGACAATCAGAGACATAATCTACATTTTTACTGGAGTATTTCAGGGCAAATACTTTGCTCAAGGGTCCTACAGCAAGCAGCAGGGATTCAAACATGAGGAATCCCTATTTGAGACCAACCATAGAATTTAAGTTTTGAATAAAAGTAAAGTAACTTTGCTACCGGACAATGCTACAACAAACCATAATATTTATTTAAAGCGGCTTTGAGTAAAGAAATAAAAACAGTACATTTCTGAACTCCATATTAAAAACCTTTCTGTATAATGCATAATGAAAGACTAGGACTTGTAGAAGAATCTTGGCACTGCTGAATACAATATGACCCAGGCTGCCACATAATAAAAACTTCTGAGGCTAAATGGCTCTTCTGTACATATTCAGAATAATAAAACACAGATTGGAGAACGATTTCAACACAACATGAGGAAAACCTCTGCACGCCATACTGAGTGCAGACGTGCTCTGCGATACATGTCCGGCTTTGGACACACTTCAGCTGCCGGAGGGGGACACAGCAGGGAGAAGGTTGGAGGCCTGGGCCTTTGATCAGTGTTCCAGCTAGAGAGAGAGTTTGCAGATCTCCTTGCTGGGATCAGTGTGAAAGCTATAGTGTTTTGCTCTGTCCTCAGCACAAATCCATTAGGAAAAGGAGGGGAGAAAACACACACACACACACACACACACACACACACACACACACACACAACACCATATTTCAAAGCCCTGTATGCACTCTATTACCACTACTGCGCCTTTTTGTTGTTATTGTTGTTAAAGTTTTTTTGTATGGATGTCAGTTTCAGAGGAAGTTAAAATTCTGCAGGAAAAGTCTACTCTCTATATTTATATCGACTATGATCACTACTCAACTGAAGGTGGGAGTTTCAAAAAAATAACAAAACAGTGCTTAACTCACTGCTAAAAAAAAAGCATGAACTTTGGGGGTCTGGCAGGTCTCTGAAGTTTAAATTTTAGCACCACAGTAACACTGTGACACTAATAAACTGAGAAGTGACCCTCATTTGGAAATTGGTACACTGGATCCTCAACACAATATTAAAACAGCTGTTTGCAGCCAAAATTGCACTTAACTCCAAAGTCATAGCTGGAAATCAATAAAAACTACATTACACAGAGGTTATTCATGCATTAGGATCTTGTAGAATCTCAAATAAAGCTAAAATAAAAAATGTACTCTGTAATATACAATGATCTATAAGTTTATTACTTTTATTAACTATTAACTAAATTAAAATATTTTAAAATTACTGAAAACGAAAATGCACCAGCTTCTCTTTCAGGCAGCTTTTAAATTTACCTTAAATATATTTAAAAAATATACTTTTAACATCCAAAGCCTTCTCTTCATTGCACAATGTTCACCGATTCATCCTATAAAACGTGCTAAGCTCTTCACCTAGTTATTGATCACCAACACTTCTACTGTTCAAATGGTCCCATACTTCTGTTTCAGTACATTTTACTGCCAATTATTAACTGGCAACAGAAATGAGTTTTGCTCCATAAGAGAAATTTTGGATTAAGAAAATGCAATTCAAATTAAAAAATAGACTGGAAAATATTTGTGTTCCCAAAAATTGCTAAGCACCAGGCCTTTTCTGTGCTAGATCATTTCTGGGACATCAATTCCAAGGTTAGCACGGTCAGCCCTATCCAGAGAAAGGCTCTTTTAACTAGCTGTTCAGATAACACCCCCCCAAAAAATGGTGACCACACTCCCATAAAGGGGCTGCTTGCAGCTCTTGACTGCACTGCTGCCCTAGATTAAAATGCCTAAGGACTAGCTGCATATAATCACCTGAAAAAGTGAAGGACAGCTTGACCAAGATGTCCTCAAGTGACCTAAACAACCAATTAGAGGGAGATGATTCCCTAGGGGTTCACATGATCTCCATGATGAAAGTGCACATTCATCCACAGCAGCTAAACCCCGAGTGATTTCAGGCATGTCACCCAGCTGTGTTACATCCAGACTGATAACCCACCATCTGGAGATGTTTTCCAGTCATTCCAACACTGGATACTTGCCTTGAAGGGCACCTTTGAAAATCTGATATGTTTCTAAAGAGCAATTTTGCAAATTAACTCCACAATTTTCTTAAGAAGTCTGATGCCATATATGCTTTTCACGACAGTAATTTGTTTGGAGGGCTTTCAATCCCATACTGTCTGAATTTAAAAATCAAAAAGGCTGTGGAAAAAAGTATAAAAATATGATTTTTAAATGTAGAGACATTATTAGGAGGCCTGTGATACAACAATTCATAGGATAAAATTTGCAAATTACTTCCAACATTAAAGGTATAGTACAGATCATATAGTTATTTTTTCTGAAATATTCTTGGTAGTTCACAAGGGATATTTGAAATGAGGGGTACCACATGCAAAAGGCATTGTTTATAAAAGTGAACTGACCACAGATTCATCCAAATAAAAAAAGGACCATTTTGCTTCAGTTACAAAGAGGACGGTTCCTTCCATCTGATAACTGCTTAATTTAACTATAAAAATAAACAATTTAAATTTTTTTAAAAATCAAAGAGACAGTACACTTTCACCCAGCAAAACAGACCAAAAAAAATATCTGTTAACCACTTTCATGTCTGGGTTAAAGAGCTGAGGGAAAGGCATGCAGATTCTATTGTCTGCTGTGAGGACAATAGAATCTAGGAGGCTTTATGGACACCTGCTGTCAAAATACGACAGCTATACAACGATAAACCTCATGCTGTGGACCCCAATCTAAAGGATATCTGGTTGCTTTGGATGTATTCCATACATTACGCATCACACTGACTGAAAGCACATGTTGTTTTTACAAGTCCTTGCCAACTGCACAGCTGTGCAGTTGCTCAGAATATGTTCTCATATCTGTGACTTTGGGGATCCACCTCATGTCCAGATTTCAATGACCAAAATAAGAAAATCACTCAATAAAGTAAACCATGGACATGCAAGACATGCAGTGAACATGGCAGCCATTTTGCAAAGACTTTCTGGTTTCCTTTGAAAACCAATAAATGACTTTTGATCAATATGACTTTTCAGTTACAAAATGATACTGCTTTGTCAGAGAATTGGTTGAAAGGATTTAGGCAGTGTCACAAAATCTTGTAAGAATGATACTAGTATCACCTTGTGAACACAAGCTGACAAATGGATTCAGTAATAAAATGAGTAATAAACCATTAGTGAAAGCAAAATTTAAAATATTGATAACCATAAAATTTGCTGTTGTCTTGTTTTATTAAAATGTCATGGAGTACTGCTAATGAATGCCAGGGGGAAGTAAATTATAAATATGGAAGGTGTGTTATATCTAGTCCCATTTCATTCTACTGTTTGTAGGTTACAATCCTGAGAAATAAAGGAGCAAAGTAACAACCAGCAGCACTTGTGCCTAACAGTATCAGGGCTGTGGGTTCAAGGCCAGCTCAGCCTGTGTGGATAGTTTACGTTCTTTCCATGTTCATGAGTGTTTCGGCCCACAGTCCAAAGATAAGTGTTTCGGGTGACTTGGTGACTCTGTATTACCCTTTGTGAGAGTGAAGGAATTTGTGTTTGCATGTGTGAGATTGTCCTGCAAAGGACTCTCTCATCCATACCCTGACTCAAACCTATGCCTTCGAAAAGGTTCCAGACCACTGTGACCTTGACTGCACAACCTGTTGATGATGGACGGATGGATGGGCAGTTATGTAATTTTCAAACTGGAATACTGACTATCAAGAAGTGAAAAAGCCAAGGATTTATATTTTTAGCCAGAGGGAGGTTTGTACTCACCTTTCTGCACGTAAAACACCGCTAAGATAGGGATGGTCCCAAGGCATGAGCTCCTGGGAGGTAAAATTAAATCATTTACAAAGCTAGATATCCAAGTCCACTTAATGCATTAAAGCATGTAACTTTGTTTTGTAGCAAATATCATTAAAAGAAAAACACATTGGCACAAACTTACAGGATTTCTCGGATTCAGCTTCGCCTTCATCTCTCTCATCATTTCAAAGTCCTTTGCTGTCCTGTGCAGCAAGAGTTAACAAGTATTTAAAGTATGCATTTTGTGAGAATGTAATACAGCAGACAATGACTGGTATCAGGATGTGAAAGCTATTCAAGATTAAGTGATTTTTCCCACAAAAAACCACTACAAAATTAGCATAATGTTAGCATAAAAGTCCAGTTTTGCCTAACAGCAGGTTACATATGCCACCTTGTGAAAGAAAACAGATACTACATGTCACATTCATTTAAAAATGAATCAATGAATGTGAACGTCTCAACCAAATTGTATGGTCTACAGCAGCACATATACATCAATGCAGTGACAAAACAATAACATAGAGCCAACATAGAAAACACCATAATCATACTATAAGTAATTAATTAAAAACATTATACATAAATAAAAATATTGGATGGTTTAACTTAAATCAAAAATAGAGTTCATTGAGACATTGTGATTATCAGGGAATTTTTTGTGACGTGTTTTAATACTGAACCTATCAGAGAGTTTGTCTGTCAGTAGTGTGAGGAATTCCATCACCATCTCTGTGAAAACAGAAAAAGATTTTGACTACAAACACAAACCAAAGTCTGTTGTCCCAATTTAAAATGTTTTTTTATAATTCTGCATAACAAATATTTGTACTTATTACTACTTATTTTGGTACTGTAACAAAAGTGCTATCAGCAAGAAGGATGTTACAGCACCAGCCTCCTAAATATTTATAAGTCCCAAATGAAGGACAATAGCATCCAATAGCAACAAAATTTCACCTGGGGTTTTTGCCATTGTTCCCTTCAAAGCCCTGTGTGCAAACGACTCGTAGCCCACCAGTTTGGCAAGTTCATGTCTGCAAGCCAAAAGTTCATCTAGGCATTTCATCAGGTTGTGGTTAGGATAAAGAAAAATCTTGTAAGCAGCTTCTCGAACCTAAAGATTTTGAATGAAACAGACACAGAAATAAACACATATAATAATTGCACACATTATTTTGGCACTAAAGTTTATTCTTAGGCTGACATGCAGTACCATAGTTCCTGTACTGCTGTCAGTCTGTGGCGCCACCAAGTGACAACACTTTGTCAGGGAAGCGGCAACAATTTTGCAAACTTTCATGAAGTGCTGTATGGTCAAGATGAAGGCTTCTCCATCAGTGAAAAAATAATAATGGTTTGTTTTTGAATATCCCCTGAAGGCTCCAAAAAATATTTTTCTACTAGTGGTCTGGTGGTCTACAAAGCTGATGCTGATTTTTTCACACAGTAACTTCACTACCAAAACTGAGGACAGACATCTCTTAGCAAAACTATAAAAACCGAATGAAAAAATTATGACATTAATTTTCAAGAACAAAGGTGAAAAGGGCCACTAAACAACCCTGAATCCAACAGTCTAACACAGCCCTCCACCAATGATCAGTAAGTACTGACCCAACGTTATACGGCATGCTGGTCCACCACAGGGCAACACACGGCATAATCATCTAAGAACACAAACTGCATCATGATACAGGGCTCCACCAATTTATCGATTTAGCAATTACCATTACATACCAGCTCATCTGACGACTCAGCATGCAGACCCCCAATCTGAATGTGGTTGCCTTCCTGGGAAAAATGGTGGCGGATGTGTAGAGGCAGGACCCGCTTGTCAATCTTATTTGGGAGGTGTGAGCCCACCAGAAACTCATTGTTCAGATCAAGAAGCTTCACGTGGAGGTTTACTGCCTTCTGCCTCTGGCAGAGACAAAAATAAATACATTTAACAACCAAAAGTGCTAAATTCATAAGACAGCTCTCTGCCCTTCCACAACTTGATGTTTATTTAAATTCTATGTCACAGATGAGCATCAGTGAGAAGTGTGCATGCGCCTGGGCAGTCTGGGCAATATATGTACAGGACAAACGGAACAGAAGAGTGAAACCAAAGGAACACATAGTTGCCATAGATCTCTGAAAGCTGCCACAAAAAAGCTGGGAAGACATGGTCCCTGATTTCCTGATTTAACTTGTCAAATGTCTTGTGTACGCAAACTTATGACAGGAATTGTTTGCCTGGAAAAATAAAAGCTGACTGGAGACTAATCAAAAATGTTTGATGTTTTGCTAAATTAAAAGTATCGTCTGACCTTGTCTATAATTACAACTGTATATATTTATATTAAAGATACATTCAACTCTCAAGTACCTTTTTCTCATCCAGGTGAATTCCACTAATCTCAAAATCAAACATGAAGAGCTCTGCCACTCTCCTGCAAAGACATGCACTTAAGATATTTGCAAAGCAGCACAAGAAATAATCAGTTCTTTAAATGAACAGAGAATATAGACATGCAGTATAGTAAATTGTAGTACTAGGGTTTGAATGTGATTGTTCAATAATTCATTTGCACCTGCAAAGTGTCTTCAATCTCTAACCTTGAAGAAAAAGAAACAAATACACAGGGAAAAGGGAAGCTCCTGAAAAGAAATCACCCTTACCTGGTTTCAGGATCCAAAGTTGCCATGACTTCCTTGTTGTCCAACAGATTCTTCAGACATTTACACAGATCAACATTTGTGTTCAGCCTGAACAACAACAATGTAAAATCAAATTTCAGGAGAGATTCTATTTTCAGCTCAAAATCTCTTCTTAGCTGAGAACATAAATGGGGCATACTTCTCTACCATGGTACCAATCTTCAAACATGCCTTCTCAGCTGCTTCTTGGAATGCAGAGTCTGGATGAGCTACTTTAATAAAATCAGCCTAAATGACAAGGAGAATTAGTAGGTAAAAAAGTGATTTTTCCTGCATGCATGCATGCACGCACGCACACACGCACACACACACACAGGAAAAATTTTTATGCTTTTCTGGCCCACAGTCACCCTGAAGTTTATTACAAGTTTATTAAATACATCAAATCCCAACAAAAGGGAGATTTTAATATTAAAAAACAAACACTGCCTTTTATTAAAGGGATGATGATAATAATAATAATAATAAAGATGAAACTGCTGAGAAAAGATCAAAAAACTGCACAAGAACCACAGGGCACAACATAAAACAAAGGTGTGAAGACAGTAACTGCAGACAAAAATATGTTCCAGCACCACTTTAAAAATTCCCCCGATGCTCAGCTCGTATTACTCTTACTAACATGAAAAATCAGCCTCATATTTAGATATAACTGGATGAAGGGTATTAAATAATTTCACTTGCATACGCAGTAACTATAAAAACTTATTGCTATAAGCAATTACTATATTACTTATTGCAACTTCTGGTGGGCCCAAAATTCACATGTAGATGAACTTATAAAACATTGTCAATTAATATTACACATTTTATGTGATTATGTGAAAGAATAAAAGTCATATTACTTACAGACTGGACAAGTCAGGCCACAAATATGAATCTGTACATATATCCCATGAGTTAATATTGATGAAAAGTCACACCTGAATTGGAAACAACTGATTTTATGTGCAGTGACCCACAACTGTCATCTGCCATTAGCCACATCAAACAAACATGTTAATCTTTACCAGATCAGCCACTTTACACAAGCTGTCAGACAACTCATCGAAGGCTTCTGCTGTCGAGGCCCCAGGTGGGCTCCTGCAGGCCATGTCCACCAGCTGCTCAGCCTCTTTCAATGCTCTTTCCGCTGCAACGTCAAAACCTCCCGGGGAACTGAGGTCTGGAACTCCAAACAATCCCTTTTTCATTACAAAAAAACAAATAAAACTAATCACAAATGATGAACAACTTCGTAGCCGTGATTCATTGAAGGGAAACCGGTCACGTGTAGCCGTTCAGGCCCTAGATTGTAACCTGACAGCTGCTGGTTCAATCCCACTACTAATGTAGCCCTTTGGAACAACCTACTTACAATGGAATAACACAATACATATTAATGCTTTTTCATATTTAAGTGGATTAGAATATAAGTTTCAGCTAAACATCAGATTAATAATAGTTCAGTGAGGAGGGGCATGAGCTCCTTGTCACCTGGGGGAATCACAGAGAGACTCACCACATTCTTCTCCCACAACTCGACCCTCCTTTGCGGTCTTACATTAAAAGCAGCTCCTACGGGAGACCAGGTGGTGACATT
Source organism: Arapaima gigas (assembly GCA_900497675.1). Classification (NCBI taxonomy): domain Eukaryota; kingdom Metazoa; phylum Chordata; class Actinopteri; order Osteoglossiformes; family Osteoglossidae; genus Arapaima; species Arapaima gigas. Next base: position 196,013 of record UFQX01000218.1, read on the forward strand.
TCTGAGTATGTGCCGCACCTCGGTGTGCTTCACGACACTGAGAAGCCTCGCACAGGTGAACATGCTGCCTCGACAGCTGTTAAAGGTCCTCTGAACCGTTCGGTTAGCTCGCAGGGACGCTGTTTAACCATCAACACGCAAACCCCATTCTACGAGGAAACCAGCGCAGTGTCAAATTAAAAATGTCGCCGTGTTTCGTTGTCATGGGATCTCAGTGAAATAAACAAGATACACAAAGGCGGAAAAGCACAGACTGAAGGACACGAAACCCCAACGCGAGCGCGTGTCGTCGACAACAGTGGAGCTGTTCGTGTCGTGAAACAAATAACTTTCGTCAAATGATTTAAGAAATTAAAATTTTGTTTAAAAATTATCTTAACTAAGACACCGTGTAAAATGCTACTATTTATTATAACACCTTGTTCTTTAGTAAAGAAAATGACTCGTAATACATTAAGAATTAAAAATTAAAAATTCAGCGAAAGTGCTAGTGTCTGGGAAGGGACGACGCGTTTTTCAAACGTCATAAAAACGCGACTGCCTTTAATTGTAGTTCATAGAGTTGGCGCGAGCGCCCGTTCCCCGAAGTACAAGAAACTCAGAAATGCTCATTTAGAAATGCTGTTAACGGTCACAAATTTACCATCGTAAAACACAAGCACACACGTCAGATTTGTAAATATCTTTTATTTACTAGAAAGTCAAACCTCCCCCACTCAATCCACAACCAAAATGCAAGACCGAAAAACCGCCCATATTAAAGAGTCCATGAAAAAAACAGAAAACCTTACAATGCAACGGTATAAAGACCCCAAAAGAAACGCCATGAATTCCAACAATTTTTGTAATTGGCTTTTAAAAAGCATATTGCGTTCGAACTAAATTAATGCTCAAAGGGAATTTAATACTGAAAGTACATTACACTGAACACTAAAAGGTCTTCCCAATATGAGAAATTACAAGTACTTTGCAGTAAGTACTTTTTGGTTTTCTGTACTTGGCAAGTGGGTACCAACTGACAGTTACATAAATGGCAAGACAATGATAAATTGTTCTAATAACAAAAAAAAAATGCTGAACTTATAGCAATTTAAATCTTTAAATATGAAAACTTTGCTACAAGATGATCCTTTCAAAAGATGCACAGCTCCCAAATTACATATTTACATCCCAATTCATTAAACATGTACACATTTCCAAAAACAATAGAAAAATTGGAAACAAAAATGCATACATTTGGCTCATGTATGACCTTCAGTTACATAATTACAGTATATAATGCATGTGGCTGAAAAAAGGAGTGTCTGGAGGGTGAGTGGGATTTGTTCAGGCCAGTGTGTGCTTGTCGATCAACTGTCACCTTGGAGGCATTTCCTCTTAACTCTTTATACAAAAAGACTGCATGTTAGAGACAAAGGTAAACTTAGCTGACCCCTGAGTTTCTAATGCAAAGACTAGTGTATGAAATACCTCAGTACAGTCTGTGTTTTAGTGCAAGCCAGCAAGAATATGCTCAGTTAAACAGAGGTATATATTAAAGTAGCACCCAAGCTGGCAATGCTTCACACATTTCTAATTGGCCAAATCACAGAAGCAAAAAAAATAATAATAAAACCCAAAAAGAAAAAAAAAAAAAAAAAAAAGCAGGTTACCATTTAATTAAACCAAGTCTATTTACGATTTGCCCCAAGCATGTGAGACAGCTTGACTTCTGTTCAAACCCCATGTGAAGCCAGCAGGTAAATGCTTTTTTTCCCCCCCCAACACAATTTATTAAGTTTTCATAGAAAATATAAATATCCCTGAATGAAACAAGATTCACAGCATTTTTGCTTTAAAGGTTCCAGTGCTACTACCGTTTTGTGACAATCAGTGACAATAAGTGTCTTCAAGGTCTACTCTTAGCATCTGAGTCATTTAAGCCAACCTAAGTCATGCAACTGTCCTTCATTCGCTGTCATGATATGTCACAGTCCGTCTGCCGCAGTTTCGTGTCCTGATCGTCGTGCATCTCTGCAACTTCCCATATGTGTCATCACTGTCCTCCTCTGACATTTTTCGCCTCTTTTTTCGAGGTTTTACAACCCTTTTCATTCCATCATTTCTTTTCTTTTGGCTGCTCTCAGACCCTGAGCTTGGAGACTGAAACTTGGAGTGGGATGACTCCTTATCTCCTTCAGAGCCAGAGGCACTACTGCTGCTGTAGCCATCCCTACGTCGGGAGTTGGATGTTGATCTCGGTCCACCTGAAGACCAAACGTCATCCTCAGTCAATTTGTTTGGCCTACTGCAAAATAAAGAGTCATTCCTCTGTTCATCCTCTGTTTCAGACTCAGTCTTTTGTCTGGTCTTGCTTTTTTTAGCTCTAGTTCTTTTTGCCCTTTTTAGGTTCTCCTCACCACTGTTCTCCATGTCTGATGTGCCCTGCTTTATACTTTGAGCTTCATCCTCAGACCCTGATGTACAAAGATATTTTCTTTTGAAGGAGCCATTTTTTGAATTACCATTTTGAGCTTTGCCCCTATCACGGAGGAACCTTTTTGCTGTACCAGTGTTGGTTTTGCTGGTTGATTGACTTTGGTCATCTTCTGAGTCGTCACTGACATACTTCTTTTTTGCTAGAGGCCGAAGACAAGGCCTTCTATTGGAGATGGGGTTCTTCTCACTCTCGGACTCTTCACTTTTTCCTTCTGACGATTCATCAGAAGTTGCAAACTGCTTTTTCTTTCTGGCTTTGATTTTTGTGAGGGTGGCCCTCTCCTCTCCTCCACCTTCAGTGTCATCCACCATAACATGACACTTCCTTTGCAGTCTAGTTTCTGAAGAATGGCTGCCATGCATTTTAGGTCCATTCCTGGTCTTCTGCAGCTGTCTTCTCCTTTTAGAACATTTAGTTTCATCATCTGGTCTACCAGAACTTCCCCCTTGTAGCTCTTCTTCCTCAGACACTAATTCTTCCCTTCTCTTGCATGGCCTCTTTGGAATATCAAGTTCTTTGTCAGATTTTGAAGTAGAGACGTTTCCACAAGACACACCCTGAATTTCAGGCTCTGAGGAAGATGGGTGTTCTTTATTTACTAATGGTGATTTTTTCTTTTTCCCTGAATACTTGATGTCAGTGACAGAGGTTTTACGCTCAGTCTTTTCCATCTTTTTCCCATTTTGATAAGGGTGCTTCTCAGAAGTCTGGCCTTCGCTCTCTTCATCATCAGAGCTTTTGTTAGTATCTGTTTTGTTTGGGAGGCAATCCTCCATCTCATCATCCTGCTCATGCACCATGTGCATTTTAGTCAGAGCAGCAGCTGCAGTCTTCCTGGTTGTTGTCCGACGGGTGATGGGCAACTTTGTTTCACCATCGGTGTCTGTAGAAGAACTTTCAACCTTTACAGAGTAGTCATCACTCCATTTTTTGTATTTCTTGCAGTTCCCATTCATACGTGATCCATCCTCTGTAACAAATGAGGACAAACTCAAGTAAACAAATGCTTCACCCCTCCATTCATAAAATTTATTTTCAAGATTACACTGAAACATTTGACAAGACCACTTACCATATTTGCCTTTAAAGGTTGCTTGCCTGGTTGGTCGACGACTAGTAGATGCTGCAGTATCTCCACTTTGGCAGTGAGGAAGACTTTCCCCTGACCCACTTGAGGACTTCTTGTGTCTTTCAGAATCTAACAAGGATAAAAACACAAGTCATTAAGATCACAGAATCAAGACCAACCGACTTTGATGCCTGATGTGCACACATACCATGTGAAGATGATGATGGCCCCTCTGACTCTGAACTGCTTTGGATAACAGCTGTACGTCTTCCTGCCCGCACAGTTTGACGCCCGTTACCCTTTCTGTGACTTTCATCCTCCTCATCTTCCTCTGAGGCCTTCATTAGTTTCATCTTGCTGACAGCTGCTACAGCAGTTTTCCTGGTCAAAGGCCTGCGGCAAACACCTTCGTCCTCCTCGTCCTCTGGATTGGAAGCATCAGATTCAACATGCTCCACTTTGGAGCTGTGAGCACGCCTTCTCTCATGGCGCAACACTCTGTTATGGCCATTCACTTGAGCTTCTTTCTCTGCAGGCAACCACATTTAAGGATGAAGACCTCATTAAAAATCATCTTGCTTTAACAACTCTGATACAAAAAGCAAACCAAATGAGAACAAAAACTAAGAAACCGTAGAGGACTGCATATTATTTGCCACACAGGTGTATTGTTTTTTGAAACTTTTGTTTTTATTCAAACTATTTTTTAAGCTGTTTTACCCCGTTTCTTCCTGATAACTGCAGCACTGTTCCTGGTTACTCTTGTGCTCCTGCTTTGATAGAGGCGAGAAGAGGAAGTCGAAGGCTGTGTGCTGTCCTCACTTTCTTCGCCTTCATTGGACCCTTCTGTCATGCCTCCACTTTCAGAGTCTGGGGGATGTATAATTGGTGAGAAACCTTCCAATCAAACCTACTAAGATGGAGAGATTGCTTGACATCTGAACAATGGGCTCACCCTGCTTCTTTCTCTCTTTTGCGCTCTTATTTCTAGTCACCCGACCACTTCCCCTACCCTCTCTGGCACAATAATTGCGAGAGGCAGATCGCTGCCTGCCATCATCTGTCCCCAAATCAGTTGAAGACAATGACCTCTCACTTTCAGAGTCTGGAGGGGGGGGAGGAAAAAATTTAAAAAAAAAAAAAAAAAGCAGGAAGGGTGAAAGTTTAATTTAACACAAAAATAGTATGTCATAGAAGATTAAATGTATTAAGAGTTGGTACTGTAGAATCTTTACCAGATGTGGACTCAGTGTTGCTTCCTGAGGTCTCGGATGCAGCTTTGGTGGGCTTCTTCTTGTAGGAGGTAGATTTTGACTTGGACGACAGTTCCACTTTTTCCTGAGTTTTTATGAGCACCCTCCGCTGACTATAAAACAGAAGAATCCAAGCGAATGTTCCCTTAATAGACTGATAAAATACGAGACCTGAGACCAAATGTTTACAGATTCCAATCCCTTAAAATCTGGGAAATCTGTTGTCATGTTACAGAAATAAATAGTATAGTTTTCACTGAAAGGAAAAAAAAAGTAGGAAGATCTCCACACCTGGGAGTTTCAGCACTTAGAGGAACTTCCTGATGCTGCACCTTCTTTCGGAACCTCTGACTGCGTCTCAATTTCTCACTGCTCTTCAGGGCTGTCTTGTAGTCTGAAATGATGGCTCTAATGCGCTCGTCAAAGAATGCAGAGAGCCGCAAAGTCATGCTGTAGATCTGGCGATCAAAAGGAAAGGAACGTGTTTAGACCCTAGACACCACAGCTATGCCTAATATGTTTCACCACAAAATATCTCAGGTGGTAATCACAAGTAAAGGCTAGTAAAGTACCTTAGAACGCTTATTTGGAGTGAAAGCTTTAGCATTGGCAAATATCAGTCTAATATCTTTGCAAAACTCTGTAGGATTTTCATATCGGTCTTCATCCAGGGTTCTTCTTACAGTACCAAAATCCATTGGTGTGTCAATGATGCTGTTGTAGTCCTGAAAACAGGACAGGAATGGATTTAAGCAATACATTTGCAAAAATGCTGAGATTTCTTAACTATTTGGTTCTCAAGGAAATGCCCTTACTGGATAAGAAGACAGATCAACAGGCTCCCGAAAAGGCTCAGAGTCCTCGCACTCAAAGATGTAATCCAGTAAACACTTGCACTGGTCCTTCCATGCATCTTGATCATGGATGATCTCCACAGTGCGCTTGGGGGAAGGAGAGTTAGAAATTTTTATTTTGAGAAAAATAGCAGGATCTGGGCAACTTTTCACCAAACGTCTGTTCCTTGTGTGTATTTAGGAATACAAATATAAGGACTGTACAGTCTATGAAAGCAGGTAAAGAAAATAAGGTGAAGTGCCATGATATTCCAGGCAAAAGAAAATGCAAATACCTGCAGACGTCTAGATCCAGATGAAGTACATGGTGCATCAGCATCATCCAGGTCCTGTCAAAACACTTTGTCAGTCTCATGGAACATACATTACCAAAATAGATGGCGCCTTGGTTCTCATTTGCAAACTACAATGCTCAAGAAGGAAAAATGTGCAGAGAATACTTTACCTCATCATCAGTGTAGTCCATATCTTCTACAGCATTGTAGATCTCCATTATATCAGTGCATTCAGGTTTGCTGCCACAACAAAGATTTCAGTGTTTTTAGACATTTGCAAACAGTCATCATGGCTTGGCTTAAAGGGGGGAAAAAAAATAAAACAAAGTCTTAACTTACTTGATAAACTTCAGGAGGACATCAGTAATTACTTTTGCAAAGTGGGCAATTTTGCTCCTGGGCTCATTAAAGGTTCTAGCATTGTGTACAATGTATCTAGCATCCCAGACCAAGGCTGACTTCCGCCTGGAACAACAGAAAGCAACGTTAGCATAATACAGCATACCAAAAGGAAAAACTGAATCACACTTTCAGCTTCCCACCAACTGAGAGCTGACCTGTAGAATCTGTTGGCTAGCCTCATCCTGATTGTGCCAAGGTCTGTGGGATAGGCCACAACGGTGCAATATGTCGGATACTGGACAATGTCCACCGGTCCAGTAAAAGGAGCAGCTATGTCTGGTAACAAAAAAAAAAAAAAAAAAAAAAAAAAAANAAAAAAAAAAAAAAAAAAAAAAAAAAAAAAAAAAAAAAAAAGTCAGAACCACTGATGGGGTTGCTAGTAGTGATACTGTGCTTAAGGGGGAGATCACAAAAGCTCAAATTCTAGAAAGGGAATTGTTGTTGCATTCTTGGATTAAAGCATTTGCTTCTCTAACATCATTTAGGAGAATATTTGGGTAAATTATAAAATATCATTGTCCTTTTATACAGCGTCTGGCAAATAATATCCAGGTACCCATTTATGTCCAGGTAACACTGTAAGTAGTAAGGTTTTTAAACACTAATTAAATGAATGACATTTTAAAGACAGAAAAAAATAACTGAATCTGGTGCTAAAGCTTAAGGGTAGAACAGCGGAAGTAAAACGTTAATTGCCATATTGCACTGCATGGAAATTTTCTCATCAGGACACCACAAATATTGAAATGTCAATTTATTTTTTGTTTTTACTACTATTATCATCCAACATGTGTTATGTCTTCAAGCTGTGTGCAGAAAACATCTTGCGTGTCACATAACATTCTACAATTTTTGCTGGTTTATTCAGAAACCTGGTAGTGCTGCAACATCTATAGACAGGTACCTAAAGCACAGCATAAATGTACCATGTCTTTGTCATTAGTAAATAGTTTCATCCTCCATTCACAGTAGATATAATAAGTCAGCTGTTCACTGAGATAGCAGACACGGAGCAGGAGCCTTGTAACGCAGACTCAAGAATCCAAAGATAAAGAATTCAACAAGGGAGTGAACTGCTGCTACATAAATACCATCCATCCATCCATTTGTTAAACACCCATCACGAACAGGGTCATGGCAGTCTGGAGTCTATCACAGACTCATTGAGCACTAGGCTATGAAACAGCTGCTGGATGGGACGCCAGTCCATCACAGGGTGATTACATACACCTATTCTGTGACTCTGGGAGGAAACCAGGCACCCGGAAGAAACCCATGCAGACGTGGAGAAAATTGAAACTCCACAGACTGAGATGCACTCAATTTCATGACCAATCAGCCAAGCGCTATGAGGCAGCAGTACTACATGCTGAGCCACCATGCCACACCTACATAAATACCACTTTCAAAAATTGTTTTTCTGTGTTGTATCTTCTCCTAGGAATGGACAGCATTGAAGTTGTGGCAACAGGATTAAGTGTCATTACCATCACAGCCTTTTAACCCCTGAAAATACAGCCACTCCACCCTCTCCACTAACTATTTATGGACAGAATATTCAGTTCTACCTCCCCACCATCCCTGTCTGTCCTGGTTCAACTTCCGTGCTGTCTATTTCTGCTCCAACTACGCTCTTGGTGGTTGTTCTATAACACCCTTCTGACCATGACATTTCATTCCCTACATATAGACTGATTCTCCTGAGTGACTTAAAGTCCCATTTTCTAGACTGCCCCCCCCCCAGCTCCCCATCTTCCCCTCAGTCTCCCTCAACTGATATATGACACCTTTAACACCTCCTTGGCTCAGGTTGTTGTCCCCAAGTACTTCAATTCTGCCATTATCACCCTCGTCTCCAAGGAATCACCAGTATCAGTGACTACAGCCTCACTGCACTCACCCTGGTCATCATGAAGTGCTTTAAGAAACTAGTTATGCCATATCAAGGCCCCCATCCCTCTTTCCACACTAGACCCAAACAGTATGTCTGCTGCCCCAACAGATTCACCAAGGATGGCATCATCACTACAGTACATCTAGCCCTGAAGTAGTAAAAACTTGCATGAAATAAGTGATTTCAGTTCAGCATTCAGTAGCCATCCCCCAACAGCTGATCAATAAACTGTGCTCATTTGGTCTGAATACTCTCTAGTGCAGCTGGGTCCTGGGGACTTCCTGACCAAAACACAACAGGCCTTGATGATCCATGGCAACACTAACATAATTTGTGCATAATATTTGTAGGAATCACTTATATCTCTCACTATACTCTCTTTGTCCAGCCTATGGTGATATTTTGTCTGGCTTACTACAACTCTCTGGTGTCTGATTTTCAAGCATCTGCCATCAAACCTCTCCTGCTCAAGAATGCCAAGACATGAGTTTTATCTGACCTGCCCAGCCATTAACCTTGCATGTTCCCTCCTTTTCTTTAGTAATTCACTCACTACAGCTACCTGTGTCAAGTACAGCAAACCTGTTGTTGTGGCCTACAAGACATCCCCTACTCCCTAGCAAAAATTCTACACTTCTCCACCATTGGCTACTTGGTGGTTCCACTCATACAAGACTAGAAGCCCATAGGTCCTCTATTTTGGCACCCATGTAGCAGAATAAGCACCCTTTCTTTCCCAGAACTCCTGAGGAATTGTTACAAGAATGGTCTCAGAAGACATCTTTCTCTCCTGATCTAACAGCTACATAAATTTGTATAAAACTGTACCACACCATCTGTCACAATCATCTTTGATCTTCCTATCTGACAAATCTAAAGGCACTGCTGCCCATGTTGGCATCTCATGGTGACAAACTACTTTGATAACCTTATCTGTATGCAAAGCTTATCATCCATTCTGAAAGGCATGTTTTTATATGCTGCGTTGTACATCGGTTTGGAGGAAGGCATCTGCCAAATGAATAAATGTAAATATGAAAACCAACCTATCTGTATGAGCTGGTCAATGCCAGAGATGATGCGCTCACACTCCTGATCTCGGCTCTTTGCTCCCCACTCCCCTTCCAGCGGCTTGTACATGATCTCATTCATCTCTTCACGCGTCACAGGAACCCCTGCACCATCTGATTCTGGCCGTTGGGCTGATAACAAAACATTATAAAGATATATAAAAATTTAATGTAAGTATACACTTATTTTCTAGAGAGTGATTAATAATACAATAAAGCCAAGAGAATGAAATAAAATACCATTCTCTGGAATAGCTTCTACATCCCAGGGGCTAAGTTTTTCGGTCTCTCCATTATCCCACCTGACACAGAGAGGTGAGTCAACAAAAACTGATGGCTATGGCCAACATCAGTAATAAGTGTCATTTTCTGATAAAGTGACATTATGATCTGTCAGACAGTTCCCATATGTCACTTATAACTCCTGTGGACTCACTTGACTTTGATGCACTGGAAATGGCTGTCAGGGTACTCTGGCTGGTAAGGCTCCTGGCAAACAATGGTCCCAAACCACCAAGCATCGTCAATTATCGAACGAAAGCGGTCATCTGCAACAGAGAACGCATTAGGTCTTTGTCTGGACAATGAATAAAGGCAATCACAGAGACAGTTTGACTGACTGGTTTCATCACTGCATGCAGAATGCATGAAAAGCCCCATCAAATGTAGAGTGTATGATGTCAATTTATGGACAAACAGCTGTCTGAGAAAAAAAAAAAAGGTAGGCATGGCACAGACTGCTATAATCATACTAATGGCAGCACTAATTATAAGTATAACAAAAGAAACAGATAACTAAGTGCAGTAAAAATAATAAGAAATGAAAAAAACAGTTTGACGATACAGTAAAATCCCAAAACACAAAGTAGGGTCCAAAAATTCAACTGCATAAAATATGATGTTGCCCAGTTGCAATGTTAATGGAAAACAATACTTGTCAGTCAGTCTTCCAGTTAATGGGGAAAACAAAAAGAAATTAATGTTTTCATTTATTAGCTGTGCAGCAAGACAGATTACTGTAAACAAAATGTGCATGTAACAAATATAATATATACTAATAGAATAATAATACTGGAAAAACCCAGTTGGACTGGAGGCTACACTGTGGGAAAACAAGGCTTTTTTCTCTGCATCACGTTTAAAAATTGGTACTCACAGAGCACAACAACAACAGTCGCCTCAAAGCTCTTCACCACAACAAACACGGAGAGGATACACAATCCTCCTATAACTCCCCATAACACTTAGACAGCTATTTAGAAACATTCAGCAGCAATATTCTACGGGAGATCCACAGCTCTGCTCCCAGTGCTTTTACCCAAATGCATGCCGTTTTCAATAAATCCTGTATATCTCACTGTTAAAAGATGTGATTACAAAGGGAGCAGGATGATGGGATCCAATTGCAGTATACTGTATTTGTCTTATTGTGGGGCACATTATTGTGGGATTTTACTGTAATTCCTCATTAAAGATGTTGATGATACAAATTCCCACAGATGTGGTTCTTGATGCACGCATACTGATGAATGAATGCATTTAGATTAAATGAGCCTAGGCATTATAACAAACTGTCTATTTGATTACCATGTCAAAATGCTGCCATTTATCTTAAATGTTAGAATATAGCAGAGATTGCAGCATCCAAAACTAATCTTTAACATTGTTACTAAGGTTTAACCCTATCCTGCTATCGGAATGCATAAAAAGGTAGCCAATTTGTGTGGGGAGTTTGAGAGAAAGAAACGTGTGGCAGCACCCTTGGGCCAAGGACGGCGGACTCACTTGGTTGCCACATTCGCTGTCTGGCCTCATCGTAGCTCTGTTTCAGCACAAGGAAATCAATCACATCTGGCATGTCGTGGTACCTACAGGGAAGCATGGCATGTTTAGCAGATGTTTTGACACTCCAATGTTCTACCTGGCTGAAACATACTAAGCCAAAAAATCCCGTCTTCCCAGGTGTCCCACTGGTCAAGGTTGTGCTTACTTGACAGAGAATGACTTGTCAGTGAGTTTGCCTGTGGCGTGGTCAATCAGAGACAGCTTCAGGCAGCACAATGTGGGTGGACAAACTTCATACTTGATCCCAGTTATTTTAACAAATTCTTGGTCCTGCCAAAGTTAAAATGCTTTAACGCCTGATTCAAAGTAGACTGCATTGCCCAATATACAGTTCATTGCAGCACTTCTCACTTAGTTTAGCAGATTTAATATGTTTAAAATATCACATTAAAAATGAAAGAGTAAACTGTTTACTCTTCCAATGCAGGCCTAGATTCACTTATCATACATGAAGGTTACGATGAAATATTTAATATGAAAGGCTTTTCATTTGTGTGTGGCTGCAGACTTTGCATATTGCAAATGTAATAAATTCCTCCAGTACCGACTACCATGAAATACGCAACTCATATCCTAGAGAACAGCGGATGTGAAATAGAAAAGAAAATAAACCTCTTACCCTCAAATGCATCTTTCTCCATGGCTGCTTTTCCAGGTTTATTGAATACACGTTATTCTTCCCCACAGCTTCCACATAAGCCTCGTGGCCCTGTCTGAAATAGATCACCTGCAAGAGAGGTGGTAACCTGTAAGTGAAACCAAATTTACACATCAAAATCACAGTTGAAAAGAATGTGTTTCAAACTTACTTCATCTCCCATTTGTGGGACAAAGGGAGACTTTCTTGGAATAACGTCCGTGATCCAGGCAGAAGGTCGAAACTCATTGGAGATTTCTCTATTGACAGACGGTCTGGTACTTGGACGCTGAGGAAAAAATAACATTAAGACATGAGTGTGCCAGTGTGATAAAACAGAATCCCCCTACCACAGTAGAGGGTGAGACTTGAATAGCAAATAGCATTTACCCTGGGAGTCTTTCCCTTGGATTTCTTTGGCTTCCGGCGTTGGGGAGCTCGCTCCTCTTCATCCTGCGGCTGCTCCACCTCTTCGTCATCGTCTTCTTCCTCCGAGCTGCTGATACGGCGTCGTGCTCTCCTCCTGGATGTGATGGGTGTGGATGGCTGAAGGTTGGAACCCGCATCTGGTGTCCAGTCGGAGTACTCACTGGAAGAGTTACTACTCTCGCAGTTACCAACAGCATGGTGCGTTGATAAGACAAAATACAAAATGAAACCCTTAGTGAATGATGTCACATTTCAGAAATCAAAAGAAAATAATGAGAACTGAAATCTTTGTAAGTGTCCATACCATGAACTGTCACTTCGCCACTCCTCCTCCTCCTCATTTGAGGAGTCCATCTCACTGTCCTCTATGTCATTGTCCTGAGGGGGAGGGCAGGAATAGTCACTACACAGCACTCCAGTCATGCACTTTATTTCAGATCTGGAACTTAATTTCCATCCAAGACACATATTACATTGCACAGTCTTCGTTGCAAATTCTCTAATCTGAAAGTTTGAACTTGACAATCACATATGTGCACAAGCTACCTCAGAGGTGGCTGTCTCTTCTCCCTCCTCACATGAGAACTCAATTAACTCCTCTGCGAGGCCATTGTGAGTGCGGAAGCTTCTCTGCCTCTGTTTGTGGGACTGTGGTCGCCTTCCACAAGGTGCTTCATCATCAGAATCATCCTGTTTAAGAACCAGTAGCACAACAACAGTCACACCCTGTATTATCACCACAGTAAGCAGCACTGAGCATCTGCAGATAGAAAAATTGTCTAAATAAAACTTTTACTTACCCTGCAGCTCCCGTGAGTCAGTCTTCGTTTCTTTGTGCTGTAAAGAGCAATCTCCTCCTCACCCTTTGCTATTCTGAACTCTTCTTGTAACCTGAAGGAGCAGAACATTTACTTATTGACAAAGAGTGTACTTTGAAATTAAAACTGTGCAGCTTCTAGATGCCCTAATTACACTATTCAACTCTTTGTGCTACTGAATACTATTACTGATGCTATTAAGGTCTGAGTTTAACAACAGAGCTTCTCCTGGGACTTAACCACTTAGTTAGAAAACCTAGTCTTTGACCACTACTTCTTCCTTTGGCACTGTAGCTCAACTTTAGTGCCACTGGAGGAGTGAAGCTTACCTGTATACACTGGGAGCCAGTTCAGGCACCACAACCCTGCGCCTCCACGCCTGTAAGTCACGTTCGGTGGCAATCTGGCTGCGTGGCGCATTCTGGTGCATCTGCCGCACACCTTCCACCTGTCCACTCCGCCGGAGGCCCACACCTGGGGATGACTGCACCTCTGCAGCTGCATTGGTTGATGCTAAGGACAAAAGAATGAAATGTATATCAACATGAGAGCATGTATGTGACCTAGGCCATACTCATTTCAAGAACTAGAGGGCTATACCTCTGCGTGGGGTACCAGGTACTGCAGCTGGGATTGGCCCCTCTGGCTGGCTCTGCCGGTCCTGCTGTTCCTGTAGTTGCCTGATGACATGATCCAGGATGCTGTGCTGGCCTGCACCCTCCTCCTGATCAGTGGTCTGCTGGCTGATCACCTGTTCTACTACCTCCCCATCACCTGACGTCCACCCAAGCCACAGTACATTAGCGAGTGCATTACAGTATCACACAGTCAACAAGCTCAAATAAATGTAATAAATTCACAACTGAGTGTCCCCCTAGCTGTGCAACTTTAAATATTCTGAAATGTTTTGACAAAAAAAAAAAAAAAAAAAAAAAAAAAATAT
>UFQX01000218.1:210015-296672 GCA_900497675.1 Arapaima gigas
AAAAAAAAAAAAAAAAAAAAAAAAAAAAAATTATCAGAAACCTTAGTAAGGATGTTTAAACTCGCAGAAAGATGAAGACTGTAAGCCTACCTGTGGCTACATAACCCAATTGTGGCACAAGGTGTTCATCTGCAAAGTTCTCCCTTCCTGGAACCAGTCTCTGAAACCGGGGAGGATGGGGGTTCCCATCCACATCCACCAGGAACGGTGGGGGCATGAGGTGGGGTGCCTGCTGAGTCTGCTCATCCAGCACGAAGCCGTTGGCATCCCGAATGAGGGGCCGATAGTCAGTGTGGAAGAAAACCTGATCTGGAAGCTGACACAGCAAAGAGCTTCCTTAACTCCTCAGATCTGTAAGTAATCATAATATGACTGAAGCCCTGAAATGCTTCCTAATCAAATTAAAATCCAGTGGCCGTAAACTGAAAACAAACAAACTTATGTTTATTATTCAATGCAAAAAAATCAAATTAATTGGTTTATTTCATTATCTGCGATCAGTGAAGATGTCATAAAGCTTACCTTTTCATAAGGCTTGGAGCTCCCAAACCCAAGTATGACCAGATGGCCATGAGAGTCAGTGCAAGCAAAACGCTGGCCATCTGGAGAGAATTTGCAGTCAAAAACTGCCCCATGGCCCTGACCTTCAATCTGTAAAAGATACACAAACAGGAATTCAGCACGAGAACAGGTGACGCTGCTGAAATATGACTCAAATGAGAATTTCATGACAGTACCATATTGAAATAGTGCTGAGTCTTGGTGCCTCTCACGATGTCCCAGACGAACACATTTCCATCGTGGCCTGCAGATAGCATGATCCTTGGGTCTGAGGGGTGAGGCTCCAGGACAAATACTTCTGCTTCATGGCCCTATATAAAAGAATGGCGAGGTCATTTCTGGTGCTCAGTAAACTAAGTGGAACAAAAAGAAAAAAAGTGCACAGAAATAATGAAGGACATTTGCTTACTTTCAAAATATGGAGCAGCTGTCCTGTGAACGAGTTCCACACTTTGAGTAGGTGGTTGTTGACAGCTGTGATGACGGTGTTATCGTGCCAATCCCACGACACCATTGTCACCTTAGACTTGAAGAAGGTCTCCTCATCTGTTGGAGGTTCTGACCTGAAGCACAAGACACATAAGTGAATATGAAGGTAGGAATACCAGCAGTTGCAAGCAAAGGACAAATTCGTAAGGCAATAGATCAAGGAAGGCTACCCTGCAAGAGTGGCTGACATGTCCAGCAGACAGCTTCTCCACTGCTGATTCTCCTTCAGCTGCCATATTCGTGCCGTGCCATCGCAGCTGCCACTCACAAACCTAACGGACAAATCACACCAAACATCCTGTTCCTATTGTGCACTGTGTTAAAATAAGGAATTCTGTAGTACAACCTAAAAATCCACATACCGTTCTCCAGAGTGGCAAAACTGGATACTGTCAACCTTGTCCTAGAATATCATTTATAGTAACAGTATTACAACCATTGTGACGAAAGACTAAAAACAGTTTTCTTCATACAAAATTGATTTAACTGATTCTCATATAAAAGTTTAAAACAAATTATTGTATGCATACAAAACACCCAGGTATTAACTGATTTAATTCTGAAGGTACTATAACATGATAGAACTATTAAAAAAATACCGTGTGTGCATCAAGCTCAGCCATCTTTTCCGGACTGCCAGATCCCAGGTAATATATTCTGATGACGTGGTCAGTGCTCCCTGTTGCTAGGAAGATGCCACCTAAAACAGAAAAAAGGTGTTTATCAAGACATGTTGTTAAACAGACTGACAAAACATAATTCAATGTTAAAAAAAGATGAAAGAAATAAGTACATACTACAAAAAGCAGGTAATAAAGAATTAAAAATGCATTCAACTAAACAAAGATTTCATCACAAATGTAGTCCCTGGAAAATGCAAGACCTGCCTGTGGTAAAAGTAAATAATTTGGCCAACTTCAGTTGTAATTTTCATTATGCATTCCAAAATAAACACACGAATGAAGAAAACGAAGTCAGAATCTGTTTTCCCCCTTTCTTACCTGCACTGAAAGATGAACAGATCATCTGAACACCTGGTCTGGGTCTTTCTGTAAACTTCTGTGGACGATCACTTTAAATAAAAAAGGGGTGTTTCAAATTGAAGGCTGAAGCTGAATTCATCCTAAGCAGTTTTTCCATATGCTTTTCCCATCCAAAAATATCACAAATACCTGCTTACGCACATGAATTAGATATGCTCACCTGAAGTTGAAATTAATGTTATTGGCATCCCATTGCCAGAAGCAAACAGTTGCATCTGTCCCTGTGGACACCATGTACCTCTTTGAGCCCTTGGCAAATGGAGAGAACTATGGAGACAAAAACAATGCTTTGCTTACAATTTATATACGAATTCTAACTTTAATAATTAAGTACAAGGTCATGCACTGAAAATAAAAACAATGTAAATCCCAAACGCACTGTTCCTTAATGGTTACAAAGTAGCATGTTAAATTCCAGGATGCAGTTCTGGACACAAAATAGCCTTTTAAACTTTGTTCTCAATAGTTAAATTTTCTTTAGCCTTTGACTTGAACAAAAGCCAATGCACCCAAAGTTCATACAGAAAGTTTTGCCCCTATGAAGAAGACAAAAAAATTTCCATTTATGTAGACCACCAAACATAACTGTACCACAATTTATTAAAGAAACAGCACCAGGAATTAAGACAAATTTCAAGACCTTCAATACAGTATCCAATATCCGAATATAACTCAACTAGTCCAAGGGGACAGATCAAAATAGAAAGGAGATAAGATGAATTATAAAAGTCAATTTTTTGTTTAAAAACCAGAGATAAATTATGTCTAAGAGGGTGGTATATGACCCCTGCCATCATTTAACGTCTACACATCATATCGTTTTCCATTAATGTTAAATCCATTATTTAAAAATTACATGTTTCTGTTTATCTGTACGACACTAGTAAACCAGGGCTCTCCTGCATGTATCTTTACAAAGGCCAGTGTCACATGATTATTAAATTAACTTCATGATCAGGAGAGTGCTGGACACAAAGTCCTCTACCTGAAGTGAGGTGATGGAGCCAGAATGACCCTGCAGCACAGCCACAGGTGCGCAAGTGCGGAGGCACCACACCCGGATTGTTCTGTCACAACTCCCAGTCGCTATTAGCGTGTTCTCGAAATTGACAGCCATATCCGAGATCTCCGCTGAGTGTCCCCGCAGGGTCGAATGGAGCCTCCCATCAAAGGAGGACCAAATTTTCACAAGGCAATCGTCAGACCCCTGGAGAAAGACCAAATGATCATTCCTCACTACATCAAGAATAAAAAATGAAGAGACAGGTCACACACTGTATTCCACACTAAACCATCATACATAATACAGAAATATTTATATGAATTAAGAAATATTTAGTCCTTCCAATAAAAAAGTACTGTTTAAGTGGAAATCCTTACAGAGTAAGCACATCACTTCTGAAAGACTAACTCACTGTGAAAATCCTGAGACCACTTCGGTCAAATGCAATGCAATACACAGCAGACAGGTGGCCCAGAATCCTTTTGTGCATCTTCATGTGCTCATAGTTGCTCACAGGGTTCATGCAGCTGAATCGTTGAATGCCGGTCAACTCCCGCCCGCGGCACACCTCCACTGTACCAGAGGTCAAGTTAGTAAACAGATCAAGCAGCTGTGCTATCAGCCCTTAGCATTCATTCCAGGTGTTCACATCAAACAGGAAAGACCTGGGAGGGACAAACAAACTCACCTAGGTTTGATGGATCCCTACAACTCAAAGGCAACTCTGGTGGTCTTCCTCTATGGAGGGCCGCAAAAGAAGAACCTTTCCGATGAACCTTACAGCAGTCTTGAGGGGGAAAAAAAAGGTTTGAAAGTTTGACCTTGGAACACTGTAAAAATATACATTTAAAAATATAAAGAAACATAATACCAGATCACATCTAAAATTGTCCATTTCACCTTAGCATTTGATTCATGGATACTGTAGTGCAGGTTTTCCCCTACTTATGAGCGCAATGTGCTGGTCCTGAAAATCCACTTGTAGTGAAATCTCATAAGCCAGAGACACAATTGCCATTAATTTGTATGGGAAAAATTATGTGCTTCTGAGCCCACAAAGTTACCTCCATGTTTACTCAAATAATAGTAACATTTATATAAAAAATAGACAAGTCCTTTCTTTCACAATTAACAGCAATGTAATAATAATAATAAAACTTAATAAGAAGAAATGCACTACTATGCATAAATTGAGATGAGCACAAGATTACACAAGTGAATCACCAAGCACATTGTGAAATGAAGGTATGGAGACAGTATCTGTGGGCATTAACGGACCGTGGCGGCACTAGCAAACTACTGCAGGCATGGCTGTTGTGTTCCTTGTTCCTATAAGTCACTAACAACAAATAATAAATGTCGCCCGGAGAGGTGGAAACATGTTTTCAAAACAACCTTTACTTAACGCAGAAGATTGCCGCTTATGCTCACACACACATATATGTACATACAAACATCCAGTCAGAACCAAATTATACCTGCACCATCAAACTCAACAAATTTCATTTATTTTAAATGTGGATTCACATACACTACAGTGACTGTCAGTGGCAACTTTGAAAATCCCCCCATTTGTTGCTTGACAGCCATATTCCATCTCTTGTTACTTGTTAAAAATGAAAAATCAGCCTCATATTTGGCAAAGAGTATTAAATAATTTAGAAAAAAAAACTTCTAAGTCAAACATCTCAGGAGACACACCTGCACCAATAATTAAAAACAATAAAAGCCTTACATTTAAAAAAATCATGCAGGTCACAAGTGGACATACAACGGTGGGTTTCTCACCTTTAACTGTGCGGAGCAGAGAATGCCTTCCTGCCCCCAACAGAGAGCATACCCCAGACACCCTGGATGGCACTTCTTTGTCCAGAATCGGACCAATCTGCTTGCAGATCTGCAGAAGGTGGTCCGGCGCAAGATGACTGTTGGCAGCCACCTATGAAACCAAACAGGGACATGATATTTTATCAATATATGAAATGAAATAGTGCAAGTAACAGGGATTAGACATCTTCCTAACTGATCTATTGTCCCTAAAGTTCAGAAACTGACACTACAAATGTTTCCTTTGTATGTGAAAAGCACTGTTGTGATGCATGCCTGTGTCGCACATAAAGACTGAGTTGCCATCATTAACAAATCAAAGAAATCTGACTATGATTTGAAGGATCATACACTAAACATTAAAAGATTCTGTACTTAAGTGACAAGAATTCTAAGCAGTGAGTTTTACTTTTGACATATATTCATAATTTTGACACTGTTTTAATGGAATCCTGTGCATCGTACAGCAGAAACTGCATATTTCTGCTGCGAATGCTTTTAACTAACTGAAATGACATTTGTTTGCATGCTGTCGCCCCGTGAAATAAACAAATTCTGCTTTAAAAATGAGACTATTAAAACACCACGAAGAAAAAATGTATACCTTACACATTTGGATTTATTGAGGAACTAGACTGAGATCCTGCTTAAAATAAAATAAAGTCTCGTTTGTGCCGCTCAGTTTCCCACAAACACAGCTGATCCGGCTCCAAAAGGCATACAACCATTTTATGCAAAACATACCCGAATATCAGCCAATCAAAGTGCAAGTCACAGGCAAAATAATACTACTAAGAGCAAA
Source organism: Arapaima gigas (assembly GCA_900497675.1). Lineage (NCBI taxonomy): Eukaryota > Metazoa > Chordata > Actinopteri > Osteoglossiformes > Osteoglossidae > Arapaima > Arapaima gigas. The sequence goes on from UFQX01000218.1 coordinate 215,741, forward strand.
TTCAAAGTGCTGATTGGCCGGAGCGACCACAGTGGCTCGCCCCGCCCCCACGAGTCCCCACCCTATCTGCAATACAACACTCGGAATAAAATGTAGCCATCAATCTAATCACGTTCTTGCGGTTGTTCGGCGACCCCGTACAAAGTAGACAATTCCGTCCCCGTCCATCTGTGAACTTTCTGAAAACACTCCATGTTGCGACCACAGAATAAAGACATTTCCAACGGACTGCACGCTGCCAATGCACGAACGCCCCTACAATAGACCAGTCAAATGAGCAGCAATTAAGAGGAACGAACAATTAAATTAAAATGTACGACGTGGGTTAAATGCCTTACCAAATCTTCGTAAGATCTGGGATGTTCATTTCCTTCCCAGTCCAGTCGCTTGGGCAGAAGCTTAAAAAAGACAGGTCACCGTTAGCGAATTCCGAATTCGGCCGAAAGAGCAGCACCTGACCGTGTGAAATTCAGTTTGTAACAACATGTGATGTCAAAAAAGAGAGACACGGTCCCTCGGAAGGGCTTTTAAACGGCTGCTTAGCCGCGCTGCTGCCCCGTTCCAGTCCCGTGGAGGCAGCGACGGTCACACTCGGAGCCGCATACACACCTGATATTCCTCCAGTTCTCTCGCCAGGACCTGCAATAGATCACAAACGGCCGTTGAGAGCGCGTGGACGAGCCGCGAGGTGATTAATACACATTTCCGACACACAGAAAGGAGCCCGAAGCACAGCTCACCTCAGCCGCTCTCCGACAGGGACCCGTCGTTAAATAACGAGAAATAAGGAAATAGAGCTCTACAGGGGAAAGAAGGAAGACACTCAGGAAAACTAGAATAATATGTCTAAATATGTAATATTTTTTTACAAAAAAATTACTTTTATTCGCCTTACCCGATTCAAGGAGCGAAATATTCTGATTTTTGGCCGCTGAACCAGCCATAGTTTTAGTGGAACTATTTTTTTAATCGAAACTTGTTGTTGGAGATAGTCTGAAATATTTATTTAATTTCGGTCGCTCCGCTGTGACCCCCTCCTCGGTTGCTCCCGCTCTCTATTCAGCCCGTTTTCGGTCGCCATTGGGAGGATGAGGCCTGAGCCGCGCGAGACACTTCCGCCTAACGGCAGGAAGCGGGGGGAGGGGAGAGGGGTGCTGCGCTTCTCGAGCTGCGGTAACAAAGGGAGACCCACGGCCGTGTGCCAAATCGCTTCCCAGGCCCCTTTTTCTATTTCCCCCACCGAACACTGTACCGCCACCGCCACTTTTGTCTTGTTTCTGACGCGGCATTAAAGGTGGAAGTACTGGCAAGGTCGTGTTTTCTCTCGTCGTCTCTCGTCTCGGCGATGACGTCAGGTGTAATGGCGACACAAAAGCCAGTCTCTTGCCGGCGCCCGTTGCGTGGGATTGTCGGCGGTCAGTGAGCGTGGGCGCGACGTAGCTATGAGTTTTATTGATAAACGTAGCGGTTTTAAAACCGCTTTGAAAATTTAAATAAGACTCTAGCCCCAACAATAATGTTAAGTCTATAATGAAACCATTATTACCACTTTGCTCATCGATACATCTTGTGCACAGAGTTGTGGTATTTTTGTTTACATTAGGAAGGTTATCCTGTAATTCACGGCTGTTTTTTGTCTTTTGAACTATAAATAGCGCATTTGAATAAAAAATGTCAGCAAAAATAGGAGATGCTGTGTAGCCTTTGTTGTTTGTGAAATTTAAGTAACTACAGTTTAATAAGGTTGTGTATGGAACGTCTTTTTTTTTCTTATTGCTGTTGTTCATTTTTTAAAAGTGACAACATGGTACTAAAAGACATCCAGCTTCAGCTGTAAAATACACCGCGCACCTTCAGCATTCAACAACAACTAAAATACAATTGACCATCTACCATGGTCCAGGAAATTGGATTTGGGGAAGTAAGCACCAGTAAACAGTGCATTATTTAGAATGAATATGCATTAAAGCAAGATTTAACAGGTTTTATTAAAACTGATTCTAGGCTATTATGTTCAGTTATGTGAAAAAGCTTTGGTGACGTGTGTAAGGTAAAGCTGAAACATTTTTCCTTGTACTGCAGAACTGTTGCTCTAGTGCAGGGGCTCCTAACCTGTGGTCAGTGGAACTCTTGGGAGGTCTGTGCGGTGCAGAATTCCATTCAAAATAAAGTGAAATTAAAGTTTTTCCTGTACTGTTATATAATTTTTTTGATGATAGAAGTTTTTAGTGCCGTAAGTTGAATGCAGGTTTTTTTTCATTTATGAATATATCTCTTGGCTTTCATAAGATATCTAAAGGGGTGTGTGGTCAAAGGCGGGTTAAGAACATATGATCTTATGGTTGTACATTAAAGCTTCAGATGTCCTTGTGACAGCTGCACTGGTTCACAGGACAAGAGGTGTCGTAGCTGGTGTTCTGTGGTTTCAGTGCGTTATTTGTAGCTCATAGGTGTCTTCCTGCACGCCACAATTCTCTTCTGGCATCATTGAAAAGATGCTGCATTTATAACTTTTACATTTACACTTATTCATTTAGCATACACTTTTGTCCCAAGTGAGGTACAGTGATTAACATGTAGTACTTAGTTGAGACCTGCATCCAAGGTAATTTATAATGTTATATATTACAGTAAAGCCCGTAATCATCCACCATCTATACAACAAAGCAGTACAACAAACGCATAAATACATACATACTTCATGAAAAACTTAGTCACCATTTCACCTGAAAGATCATTGGACTGTGGGAAGAAGCACACAATCACAGGGAGAACATGCAAACTACACATTGTATTTTTTAAAATGTGTTTTACATGTTCAGCAAATAAATCTTAAATTGACAGATTTGAAAACATTTTCACATCTTTTAAATTTGCTATAAAGTTCTGGTTTCTGATAATATATATATATATATATAAAACAATTTATGATTGTCCAATTGTAAACTAAATCATGACACCATTGTATCAATGTATTTTTATATTAAATTTCTGGAGCACAAAGATGACTATTCTTACCAATCCATCTGTTTTTGAAGCACTTGGACAAACAAATTGAGTCTACATCTCTGTATTCTAGTTTTGATCTTTTATTGTTTATCTTATTTCTTACTTTTTGTTTTATAGCTTCCCATTTACTTTCCAATGTATGCACCTTGAGCAGGAAATGTGCCATACAAATAGGTTACTGGCACAGCCATCAGTGCTGCTGCCTCACAGTGCCTGGGCTGTTCATGTGTGGGCTCAAATCTAGCTCAGTGTGTGTGGAGTCTGCATGTTCACCCTATACCTGTGTGGGTTGCCTCCCTTGTCCAAAGATGTGTGTTTCTTGTGAACTGGTTACTTTAATTTGCTTTTGTATGAGTGTGTGTGTGTGTGTGTGTGTGAGACCGTTCTGTGATGGCCTGGTCTCCCATTCAGGGTGCAGGTTCATAGCCCAGTGATTCTGGGATAGACTCTGGACCACTGTGACCCTGACCAAAATAAAGAGGTTAATGATTGGGTGGAATATTTTACTATGAAGCCATTTTGTAGAGACTGAAATACCGCTAGCAGTATAATTACGAGAAATCCCCCCATTTGTACATATTTAAATGGCCCTTTACACTAAAAGCGTAAAAGTTTATGCTAAAATTCCCCAGATAGACACTGAGCTTTAGTTTAAAATTTGTAGCACTAGTAATGCATATATATTGACCAGACAGTACAGTGGCTCAGCAGGTGTCACTGTCACCTCACAACTACTGGGCTGTGGGTTCCAATGTGGCTGTTAGTGAGTAGATGGTGTGTTCTTACTGGATTCCTCTAAATGTTTCCTCCCTCAGATGTGCTTCAGGTGAACTGAGGAATAGAATTTGTGCAAAGGTGAGTGTTGCATAATTCTCTTGTACAGATGGGTGAACACAAATGAATAATCATTGTACATTGCTTTGGAAAAAAGGTTCTGTTAAATGTATTAACATACTTCATATTTTAGGACATGCCAATCAATGAAAAAAACAAAATCAATAGACAGCATCTACTGAGAAGTTAGCACCAAAAATTACAACCAATTTTTTATTGGTTTTGTTTTTACCAATTAATACACAGATACAGCTACAAAGGAAGAACTGTACAATTGTACTTTTTACCTAAAATCCATATGTAAATATTGCTACTGCTGGTATGTTCACTTTACAGAATAAGTGAAAGTACAGTCATTTGCTTTGCCACATCCTTAAAAAGGAGCAGTTATCACCAGTATGAACACTAATGCATGTCACATTATTAGCTTTGCTAATATTCCATGTTACAATCCTCACAATGTACCATTACATACTGCATATAGGAATTTTGAAAACCCCTTTTTTGCACAGCAGCTATACAATGATATTGCAATGCTAGTCACCAAAACAGACAAAACCAACACATGATGCACAGACCTGAAAAGGGAGAACTCCAGTACTAGTGAAACAGGTTATTAAATCAGAACTGGCGAGACAGACAACTGCATGGGCAAAAGTTAACATTTACAGAACACCGCTTACAAACAGTCTAAAACTTTTATTATAAACAATAAAACAAATTATTACCATTCAAATAACTCAGTCCCCCCTCCCATACAATACAGATTACATATACTGTCCCTCATATAGCCTATGGAATGTTAGTCTCTCAGGCCAGGTCTCCCAGTTGTACAAAGATTCCTGAAAATGACATGATTGCACATCCTCATTGCTGCAACATGCCCAATGCCAGCTCCTTCTTAAATGAAAAATGTTGACCACACAATGACCATAATATTTTTTCCAGAGATGTATAAATGTGGGATGTGGTGGAATCCCTCTCCAAATGTAACTTTTGTTTAAAAAAATGTGTTTCTACAATCAAACTATTAAAAAAACCTGCATTTAGAAAATAGTTGATAAAAATATTCCTCTGAATTGTACAAGAAAAGGAGGTACAGGGAGCACAGGTAAAGGATGTGATGAAGATGTTATTCGGCTTCCTTGTCTTTCCGTCCAGGTTCTTCTGAAGCTGGTGTCTCCTGAAGGTTGAAAATGGGGGGAAAAAAAGAAAAAAAAAGGGTCAATTTTATGGTATCGCTACACTCTACATGTCATGATCAGCAATAACGTCACAATAACACTTCAGTAACCACATTTCTGACCGCCTCAGCTTTGGCCTCTCCATTTTCTGCAGGAACCTCTTCCTTCTTTTCTTCAGGCTTGGACTTTTCTACTTCCTTTGTCTTCTTAGGTTTTGCAGGTGCCTTCTAAAAACAAATTTAAAAAAGAGGTGAAAACTTCTCACACAGCTTTCAGCAACCAGGCATGATATAACATGCACTACCCAAAGTAAGATACAAAATAAACAAACAACATCGTAATTAAGACAAGGAGGTAAAAGCAAAGAGGAAAAATTAAAATATGAAAAATGTACCTTTGGCTTCGGTTCAGACTTTGGTTGCGGTTTCTGTAATAATACAAAAAAAGATATTTTATATATATTAAACACATAACATGCCAAACACTCATTTAGTTACGCATTACTTAGATATGTACTTACAGCTTGCAATCTTTCCGACCTTCTCTTGGGCTGCACCAGGGGAAAAACATAACATGAGAGTTGTGCTCCCCACACATAAATAAAATTGACAGTTATAAAACATATTGGGGTATCTAGCCATCTATGAACTAGATTGTGTCTCAGAGGACAACTTTAGGAATACGTTCATAAACCAAATAAATAAGGTGTTAAAAATCGACCCGCTACTCACCTCATTTGCTTCAGTTTCATTGTTTGCCTGTGGAAATGAAGAGAGAAACACTGAGTCCAAGGTCATGTGAAGCAGGCAATATATTAGACTTAGACTTGTAACCTAGACGGTGTCAGTTCTATTCCCGCTGTCGGCATTAACTGCAGTACCCATGAGCTTAGAAAAAATACGTTTGGTCTTCATTCATCACAAACACTGACAAACATTTGTGGCTTATAATGGTGTGAAATTATAACACATTTGTAATGCAGTCCAATACATGTGGGGAGGGAAGGGGTGAAAACGTGGTACAGTTCTAAACGAAACAACATGAACACATAAGTATAAATGTGAACATATCACTCACTCAAAAACAGTAACGGACTTGTGTGTAAATTCAACCTCACTGTAAACTAGTTAAATGTCTCGGGAGGAGGGGACGATGACTCCGCCTCCCGTGAGTGCGGATTCGCTGCGCGGCGGCAGGCGCCGTGACGTCAGCGGGCTCGCTCTGTGTTCCCGCCATTCATTCGAACGCGCGACTCCGAGATGCTCAGCGGTCCTCGGGACGGCTGCGGAACGTGCTAGAATCCCCGGCGGCGCTACGACAACGGCGAATCGCCATTACAGGACGCCAGGCCGATTAAAGCAGGGAAAGGCAGGAAAAGCGGGACCGTCAGGCGACAGCCAGTATCAAACGACCAATTTTTAAGTGTTAAGAGGACCGAGAGGGTTCTGTTATTTCTGATCGACAGAACAAAGCAGTTTAAACGCATGAAGATGCAGTGACGTGCAACGTGAACTCGGGAAACTGAGAGGGTGCCCGCTCAGGCAACGGTGTTCGTGCACAGAAGGGCAGCCATGACACCCTCGCACTTGGTGCCCTTTGCGAACCGCGAGGAGTTGCTTTCTCCGTTTAGCCCCCTTCTCCTATGCACCGTGCACCATCCGCGCACTCTTTCTCTCACTTCTACATTTATCTCCCCAATAACGAGAGACAACTACAAAGCACATGCACGGCAGATTCGACATATCAGACAAAATGTTACCTTTCTTTTCGCCAAATTTAAAGCGTGTAGACGAATGGATAAGGGTTACACCCCTTTGTTTGAGCCCATTATTAAATGAAAGAAATCACGCCACGATTAACCGAAAAAGTCGAACCACTCGACAAAACAGTTATTCATCTGAAGTGAACGCCACTGCTACCAACTCAAAATATTACTAAGTAAAAAGGCGCCATTTCAAAAATCCAGCAAACGGATGCATTTAAAACCAAGTTTTACAGCGCAACGGCGCACGTCCTTTGCAAAAGTAATGAATGCACGCTTCATATGATGCATGCCAACCGTACAAAATGCTGCAAATGATATTATTAAACAATCAAATACATGTCTTCCTGTCATGTTAATCGACTTACTTTGTTTCTTTTCGGCATGGCTGATTTTCTTGTGTTTTGCAACAACACAGTGGAGAAATCCAACGGAGGAATGACAGTATATGTATTATATAACTATAAGTGCGCTCTTCTCACTGAAATTCAGCCCCTTGCAACACAGTGTATCAGGCGTATATGTTGCACGAGAGGGGAAACTAGCTGAAACCGGATTGGATTCTAACCCCCCCCGTCCCTCCCGCTCCTTTCTGTTCCTCACAGTACCAACCTGATGGGCGAACGACGTCCTGCCTACTCCCCGCCCATCGACGACGCTGATTGGTCGTCAGGACCCGTCCTTACGTTTTTTAAATCATAGCAAGACACCTGTGTGGGCAGGTCGGCACGTCAATCACTCCGTATTTTCGCTCCATATTTCTCCTAAGGAGGTGGGGAGCTGTTTGAATGTGGAGTTAATGTTGTCGTCTTCCCGACTGTGCTCATTATTTTCGTTTTAAAACCAACGTTTATGTGTAATTTTTAACATAGAACAACACGTGAGGTGTGCCCCCTTTTTTAAAAAAAAATAAAAGACAAAGGATTTTTTTATTGGATTATTAATTTATTCGTTATGTATTTAGTTTTTTCTGTTTTAAAGTGTTTTTCCCCCCAATTGCGTTGTGGTAATGCAAATGTGAGATTTACAACAAAAACCAACGAGTCAGTACTTGGGCTTTATTTCCCATTGGTTGCCTGGTGCAACAGCAAAAGGTGTGTATTGGAAACAAGGCAATATGGCGGACTGCTGCTCCAGGCTGGTACTGTTGGCATCTGTGCTTTCGTGCAGTGTTGCCCAAACGTTTTTGCCATCTATAACTGCTTTTGTAAGTATTATGGTAGTTGTTATTTCTGCTTTTATTGTGGGTTTACAGCTCCCGCACAAACTCAGCTTCTGCAATAAATCTGACCTAACACGCTCACTCACCACATCTCCATGACGAATTGTCAGCACATATCTTCGTTTTACTCTTTACATTATATGAATTTTGAGAAAAACTACAGTCAAGGCCACTGTAGTTTACTATGAATTGGTAGTATCCCGTTAATTCTACGATTCCTTCGCTAACAAAGCTTGAAACGGACGTGAAAAGCACGTCTGGAAATAAAATGGTAAAATGGACCGCAAAAAAAGAATGTCCTCCAGCCGCTGTAACCCTGGGTGACGAAGAGGTGGCGAAATGTCACATTGTGCTATGGCGTTTCTAACAGCTGGCTGTCTTTTCTGAATATACACCTGAAACAAAAGAAGAAAGGTGCCGAATCCGGTGTAGATGCGGGTTTTAACTTATTTCTGTCTTCTTTCTCTCCGGCACTTCCAAAAGTGAACTAGTTTAGGAGGCGTTGTTAATAGGATTTTCTTTGGTAAACCTATTATCTTTGAACTGCATAGGCATTTCCTAATCGTGGCTTAAGCAGCAGGGGTTAATTTTTCTTCCATGTCAAAGAGAGGACTCTGGTTGTCTGGGAAGATGTTGGAGTTTATCCTTATATAATAAGAGTTAAAAAATAAGACAATAGACAAATTAAAAATAAAATAAGAACATAAAATATACATTTTATTATGCATTTGTTTAAGAATGATTCACAAATATGAAACTGATGTTACACTGTTGATCATCTGTGAACATGCTTGTGTCATTTAGAGATTTGTTTTTTTGTTTTTTTTTTTTTTTTAAAGGTGTCTGAAGCCTTCTAGAAAGATGTAGTCCATGAAATGGTGGTGGGGACAGAGATTCAGAATATGAAGAAAGATCTTTCCGCCATCAGTATGATGGATGAGTTTGGCAGGTATGCTAGGCTGGAGCGCAACATTAACAAGATGAGGGACAAACTGAAGACTCATGGTAAGGGTGGTGTTCTACGCAGAAGATTTTTCACAGTGAGCATTCATACATATCTTTCAAACACACATTTCCATTTATAGGCCATCTGCCCCTAGCCAGCCACCCATCCGTTTCACATTTGCATTTGTTTGTGAAGCTTTTCTTCAAAGTGATGTACTACTTGAAGCAACAATGATGTACACCTGTATATCTGTATGTTGGTTATATATATATATATGTGTGTGTGTGTGTGTATATATACACACACACACACACACACATATATACACACACTAGAGTAGTTCAGGGTACATAGCTTGCCCAAGTGCACCACAGCAACACGGTTTCAAAACCAAAACCTTCAGATGGAAAGGAAACAGATCTAACCACTACAGGACATCTGCCCCTTGCTGACTTTCCTCTGTCTTCTCCTATTACAGTTGGGGCAGGGAAGCAGCTGTCCATTGTGTTTTGAAGGTTGGACCTTTAACTTTCCTGAGAGACTTCACAGATGCACAGTAACACAGCCGACACGGGAACGTCAGGTGTGTTTCACACAACAGGCTGCCTGTTCAGTGGGCAACCAGCACTACAGCTGCTGCCTGGTGCTCGGCCTCATCTCCAACCACCGGAAAACAGTTACAGGAAGTCACTCAGCCCATTGCAATGCGATCTGTGACCGTTCTAATGCTGTATCACTGATTAAAATCACATGTCTTCAGCACCACTTATATTCCAAATGAGCAGCTAATTTTGAACAGACCTCTAAAAATAAGCACTTTTAGTGGTCTTCAGAAATGGTCACTAGGGTCAAAACCAGTGAGGTGTCATAAATATTCTATTAGGTGTGCCACTGAAATTTTGAAGTTTTTGAAATCTACCAGATATATCCTTATTCTTACATTCTTTTTACAATGTAAGTGCATTGGTTTAACAGTGAAGTGTATACTTGCTTAATATTGAAAACCTTGATATGTTTGTTGAATTATGTACTAGTAGTAAAATTTATTTAAATACTTTTTAGAAGTAGCATGTTCACTGAAAAATAGCTTATTAGGTCAGTCAACTACAAAGGCTTTGTCATTAAACTTTGTCATCTAGGAAGCAATAATACAATAAGACTTAATATTTTTATACCAAACATTCTTTTGCAAACAGCAGTGTAGGGAAACAGTTATTCTGAGGAACTGGAGACAAGGTGACCCTTTTAGGTGACCTTGAAGTGAATTTCTTTCTATAGACTGACAAAAGCTGCCTCCAGCTCTGCACATGAACCTTAGGCCACCCCCACAGCTGTCACTCACTGTCACCTGTTGTCTTTACAGTCATCATATGTCAATCAAAGTGTCCCAGTCTTAGTATGCTTTATTCGGTGGGGGTCTTCTGTAAGATTAACCCTGATTAGAACTCAGATATTCAACCAATAACCTTGTCTAAAGGCATGGTCGTGTTGTGCTATGGAGATGTAAGATATGCATTATACAATTACTGTAGGCAGAGAATTAAGATAGTTATTTTTTTCTTAAAAAGTGAGCTGCCTTGACAGCTAATATGCATTTTGTTTTATTTTCATTTTACATGAGATCTGCTCAGCTGGCAAAAAATCAATTGGATAATGAAAATATTTTCCTATGTGTTGCGGGTAAGCAGAATACATTATGATAATGACTGCATAGAGACACATTTGTGTAAAAATATTACTGAGCAAATAACCAGTGTCCTTTGCCATTAAATACATAAAAATGCTGAATAGACTATGTTTAGTGTAAAAGGAGAGGAATAAAGTCTGTTTTTTTGGTGACTAGGCTGTTCTGATGATTTGTCTGATTTGGGCATATTACAGTGATCCGGTGACCATTCTGCCCAGTACTAAGTGGATTGACCCTCTGGAGCGGGTGGTCCCCTTTCCATCTGGAGTGTCTGGTAAGTCCAGATTATTTTGAAAGGGTCACAGTCCCACTCTGTCAGTTGCCTGGTGAATGCATGACATCTCAAAATGTTGTATGTAAGTATTAATGCTGGGGGCTTTAAGCAGTCATTTTTTGGCTTGTTTTCTGTTTACTTGATAAAATGCATGAAGTCAGTTAACAGCTGTCTGCATCTGATTTGCTTGTATTAGCTTCAAGTAGTAGTGTCTGTTTGTGTTTTCAACTCATAGGCAATTTATATTCAAAAACCGAACTGCATTATGAGAGCAGAAGTTTTACCTGTGCTGTCTGTTGAACTCAGTATTATCTTGCGGAACATGCATAGTTTGTTTTTGTTCATTGTTGCAGTATTTTATTATTTTGGTGAATAGCCTTGTTGTGTATGAAATTTCTGTTAATACTCAATTACAGCTAATTAATCAGACTGCTAAATTAGTAATCAAATGTGTGTCTTTTTTAGTCTGCTTCCAGTGCGTTTCAGTTCATTACTAAGCAGTTTCACTATGCAGAGTTTCATTTTCCATATTTGAACTTGGCTCACAACATCTGTGTCTTTGTTTCAGGTGGTGTGGGGATTACATGCTGCCTTTGGTGTGCAACAAAGTGGGAGCTACCATTCTACGGTCGATCGCTTGAGGAGAACTGCTGCTTTAATAGTGGAGAAACAGCCAAATTATTTTGCACTGCGGAACAACTGAAACCTATTGTTTTGGTTTTGTTTTTCATTGGGATGGGAAATTTGTACTTTGTTCTTGTTATAAAATACCTTCTACTGTGTTTGTTTCTTTTGATTATTTTCTTTTTTTGTTACTGTGTCTAAACATACAGCATGTTTTATTTTTTGGAACAAATTATTAAAATGATTCAACTCTGAATCCATAGTGGAAACTGCATTTCTTGTAACGAGTACAACTAATGAATTGTATGTTATTAAATGCAGAAATATTCATGTTTTGCTTATTCCATTTATAGTAGTACTTTGGTTAGTATTCTAGATTTGTTCTTAAGAACTGGAGTTTAAGGAAGAAGTGCTGTAAGAGGTTATTAATACAGTATGTCTCATAAATGGAGCTTGAAAACTGCACATAGGCAGCAATACAAAATACACTATTCATTACTATTAAAGGTATAACTAAACAAAACATTTCATTATGGATAACAAATATAAAGTTACAATTTGTTTTGAAATAGACTAAATCCCTCAAAGAGCAAAAATTAAAGCACTATTGCAAAATGGCACAATATGAAGTCCCACTGATCGGTGCATTACTGTATTTCCAGTTGATGCGGTGTGCGCACAGACATGATGGAGCATGTTTTAACCTGACTGACAGAAATGTGGCTTTTGTGCTGCCTAATTTGATTTCGGGCTTCATTAAAGGTGTGTTTTGTGGGTGAAACTGATGTATGGCTAATACAGACATAACACCTTGAGGTTATTTTTTGGTTATATCTCAGAATGCTCCTAGCTAAGCTGTGCCTGACACAGATATCAATGAGGTCGACTTAAACAGTGCAGAGGAAAGTTTTAACAAATAGTTTTGTGTGGCATGTTACAACTTTTAAAGTATTTTCAAAGCCTCGAATAGAGGTAGGCATCAGTCAAGTAACAATGACCATCCTAGTTTTCATCGAACTCATTTGAGTCTCAAACAACTGTAGGGAGTTGCTTAGTTTATCAAGCAAAAATGCCTGTTTTATACTGAAATACTATAACATATTTGAAACTTTAAAAACAGGTGCACTTAGGGAAATAATGAGCAGTTTGCCAGTCTGTCTTACATTAACTGGCCACTGAAGCTTCTGTATAGCTGTTTCCAAAAGACAAAAATTGGAGATGCTTCTGTATTTTAACACAATGAAACATTTCACAGGATATGTGTGAGCAGTGACTTAGGAAACTGTCAATGCATTATGACTATTACTTGCAAGTAAACAAAACCACATCCAGCAAAAAAAACTGTGCCAAGATGTTAGAAGAGGCTAAATACAGCACTACACAAAATAAGGGTTTTATTGGAAAAATATACAAAATTACCCAGGGGATGTGGCCCCCTTATGGCATAACCAGACATAATTCAACAGGGCAGAAAAACACAAGCAGAAATGTCCATAATCTTCATTCAAAGGAGAAACACTGTACCACAGGCAGTTACATGGATCACTGCTGCTCCCTGTTTATTCCCCCAGAATTTTCCCTCTGAGCCTTCAGACCAGTTGCCTTCATATCCTGGCTGGCTTGTCCCTGTCACTGCTGGCTGCAGGCAGTGGAGAGCTTTCTGACATGATCTGCCCTCCTCTGTGCCCTAGTTCCACCTGTTGCCAACTCACAATACAGTTCCTTAGGAATAATCAATTTCAATTATTTCTTCCTCTAGGATCATGGGTTGCTGCTTTGTATCACTGTTCAGTTAAGGTATCCTTGCCAAAGAGTTCCTTCATCAACTTTCTCTTCTTCTTGACCATCTTCTTTTCCTGCAAGTTGCCTGGCATCTGGGGGTTCACAGATGGAAATTTTACAAAAGAGGGTTCATAGCTCCCGATGTGTATGTGATCCACTTTGATGTTGCTTTTACTGCAGGTTTCACAATTCCTCCGTGTATGTCGTCCTGGTGTGTGGTAGACCGGCCTTCCGAGGTGCAGGTTCTGGATGGTCTCTTTGAAGCTGAGGTGGTGCCTTCTCAACAATGATGAGACAGGGCTTTCAGTCAGCACAGTGGAACTGGGGGGGCTTTGTGGGGTGTAGGTAATGTCACTGGTTTCTGGTTCAGTCTGCTCACTTTTATCCTCCTTGGTGGGCTTTGTTTCTTCCTCCTGGATTATATTACATACATCTTCCTCCTCTGCTTCAGAGTGATGCTCCAGAAGGACAAGCACGACCTGTTCCTCCTCCTGATCTTCCTCAGTAACATCTCTGCCTTTCATTTCTTCATCATCTGTGGAGTGCAATGAATTTCCCTTTTAGAGATACTTGCCTTCAGCCCCAGAATTAATAAATAGTATTATTATAGGTTTCCCTCACATAACAACCATCATTCACTCCTGAAAATCTGCCTGTGGTGTGAAACCTTGTAAAACAAATCCTTAATATAATAGCCATTAACTTAAATTTAGAAAAATTAATTTCTAAACCACACCACATTGCGATGGATTGGTCTCTTAACCAGGGTGTATTTTCATAGCCCAATCATTTTGGGATAAGTTCCAGACTGCCGCAACCCTAACCAGGATAAAGTGGTTCATGATAATGGATGGATTAATGACCCACCTAATAGTCACCCTTATTTTCAGAAAACCTGCAAAATTCCTGCATTATTTTTTAAACAGAATGAAAATGTAATTCAAAACCATCCTTCCATCCATTGTCAGTAACCACTTGTCCACTGCAGGGTTGAGATTATCCCATAAGCGCAGGGCACTGGGCAGGGTACACCTCACACACAACATCAGTCCATCGCAGAGCAGTCACACACAACCAGGAGTGCTGCCCACTGTCCTTAAAAAATAAGCCACAAGGTATTTAACAAAACAGCAGAAGACACTGAAAAAGTCTGAAATTTGAAGAATTCTCTTGAAGGATAGTTTAATTACTAATAAATTTCAAACTTTTTCAGTGTCTTCTGCTGCTTTGTTAAATACCTTATGGCTTATTTTTTGTTAGATTATGGACTCCTGAGAAATGGTTGGTATTGGATACACACCTATGAGACAAGAGAGATGTGCTCCAGAAGTCATGTGACACACTGAATGTTGCAGCTGAATTGGTGAGGTGCTCGATGTCACCATGGCTCCTATTTGACAAGAATTTTGGACAAACTTACACACTTCCTTCAGGGGTGTAAAATCCCAGTCAGTCAATGAATGGCACTGTTAATATGTAACACATAATTCACTTATCCCCGATATCTGGTCTCCTGATGTCCTGTTTTTCAGGTATCTGAGCTGTGAGTGCAAGCCCATATCATTCATCACTCCAGATTTTCATTAATATCCAATCTGGCCTGATAAAATTCGGTCTGGGGTGATAAACTGATACCACATATGAAAGTTGTGCTTCTGTGATAGCGACTGTGAGGTGCACTGCATTATGGGAACAGGGCACTCATACCCTCAGCTATGGTCTAACATTCTATGGTCTGGCTTCCGTATCCACCTGTTTGTGTTTGCATCCTGATTTATATAATTGTGGCCTCTTTGTTTGATTTATTTGTCTTAAATTTATTTATTATAATGGTGTAATTCTGAAAAACCTCTCCTAAAGAAGGAAAATTACCAAAAGTGTTAGCGAAGGTGGAAAATATCACCCACTTTGTTATGTTCTCCTTTACAATTTGTCTCCCACCACCTCTCTCGTCTTATTCAAGTCAGTCCACACATGCTATCATGATAAGATTACTGTAAGAAATCATTATTTTTATACTTGTTTTATATATCATGTTATTGTTTTTCTATTTCAGTGTGCTATACCTTTTTTGCTCATATTAGACATCATTTAGGGTGACACTTGGGATGGTGTCGGAATGAAATGTAATCAATAATTACGGTTCATTATTTTAATTCCTTTAATTATGTAATTCCATCTGTTTTTTTAGTAGTCAGTCTGTTTTCGGGAACTAATTTGGGACCACTCAATAGGGAATAAGTGTATTTGACTTGAAATGAGAACAGACAGCGATATGAATACTGTGCAAGCACAGACACGGTTGCTTACCTGGCACTATTTCAAATGAAATGGTTTCATAATGTGTTGCTTCCTCAGATATTGGCTCATCTGGCACTGTGGTCTCATCGATCTCTTCTTCTGTGTACTCAACAGCAGGAACCTCCTGAAAAAAGTAACACGTTATCCCTCACATATAGGACACGACGTGTATTAACCTATTATAAATACATCCACAATATTGTTGATTTAATGCAATTTAAAAAAAAATGTTGAAACAGTGTAGGCCAACAATATATTTTTCATGTAACTAAACTCTAGCTGAAGTTTCCTACTGTTTAGTTACTGTTTAGTTACAGTTACTGATGCTGTAAAACTTCACAGGTGGCTATGAATAACTGGCCTGAAAATATATCACAATTATTCTTTTCTATGCTATACGCTGTTTTACTTTTTCATTTGTGCTATACAGGATAGGCTGTTAAGTCACCTGGGTATCAAAGATCTCTTCATTGCAGCTCTCCATGCTTATTTGCTTCCTCAGCGTTGTCTCAAAATCCTCAAACTCCTCTGAGCTCTCGTGTTCTGTCTCTGGTGTGGAGGTAGCAACGTCCTTGTGAACAGTGCACAACTGTTCTGTTTGAACTGATTTAGACTCTTTTGTTGCTGAGAAATTAAACATAGAAAATAACATGAATGAAAACACAACAAAATGGCTTCCCCTTACCGTCTCATTCCAGGAGCAAGACTTTGTTTGACACAGATGTTTTGCTGATAACAACGATTCTTGCACGGAGAGTTAATCAGGTTGGATCAAACTAATCCTTGAAATAATTACATGAATCCTTGAAATGCACACCTCAAGGACATGGATTTAAAATGTTAAGCAATACTAATGATACCTTTTCTTGGAGGTCTTTCTGAAAATCTATATGAGTAGATATTTCTGATCTCCAACAGTCGTACTTGCTCCTAAAGGTCACAAATGAACTTTTAAACTTTGGTGAAAAATACAGCAAAATAACGGTAAATCCCCTGAACAGCATGTGTTTTACAATTAAAAAGGCCACCTGGTTTATTTCAGACTGTCTGCCTACCTTCATTACCATATTCGGTTAACTTTATACTGTAAAGATTAGATACACATTCCATATCCTGTTTCAAAGTAAAACATCTGGTAGCCTGAATACACTGGTTACATGTTTTTCATATGCATTATTTGTGTGTGGGCAGGTTAAGTTTAGTTCCCTTACACTGATCTTTTGCTTGAGGTAATTGATTTCCTCCTGGAGAGACTCGGAAAGATCTCTGGCTTGATGAGTCTTCTGAACTTGGGTGGACAGCTGACGATTAAAGGATGCATTTGTCAGCTCCAAGTTTTTCTCCAAGTCCTGGGATTGAGAGGTAGTAAAAGCTTGCAGTGGTCACATCATTCCAAAGTATTTAAGCTTTATGTACTAGAGATTTGCATTCCATAAGAAGGGTATACATTTTGTTTATAGGCCTTCATTTGCAAAAAAGGTGTAAAGTAATAATGAGAACACCATTTCAGTGAGAAGAGTGACTGAATTTTGCTTTCAGTGTTTCTCAGTAAATATGAAAATCATCAGTTAATTTTGGCCACAGCAGATATGACACTGGAACTGACAAAGTGCAAACTGCCTGTGAAACTGTCCCTATTAAACTGTGCAGCTCAGGGTTGTCCTCTGTCCAGCAGCTTGTCTCTACCTGTATCCTCTTGTTTTTGAGGTCCAGCTCCAGGGTGAGGGTATTGACACGCTGTGCCAGCTCATCCCTCTCTCCCAAGCTGCGGTCCTGGCTGAGCTGCTGTAACTTTCGGAGCGCGTTGCCAGTGCTGAAAAGCCGGGCCTCGCTGGTGTTTAGCTGCCGGACCAGGGCGCTGATGCGGGATCGAGCCCGGTACAGTAGCTCCTGCAACGTGTGCACTTCGTTGTTGTGCTGGAGCAGCACTTGAGGAAGTCCGTTCTGCAAATCCTGCAGCTGCCGCAGCGTCCCCTCCTGGAGACCTTGCTGGCGCTTCAGCAGCCGGATCTCGGTGGTGGCGGCAGCCAGCTGCTGCTGCAGTTCCCGCACCTGGTTGGCGAGCTCATTGATGCACTGTCGGCTGGCCAGCATGACATGCTGCATGGCGACTCCCTGGGGCTTAATGGGTGGGAATAAAGATGGCCTGCATTTTGATGCTTGGCTGTATTCCTGCAACTTGCTCCTGAAGCCTTCTTTACTTCCAGCTTGAAGATGATAAACGTACACTTAAACACTACTTTAAAATCCAAGCTATTCATTCTTTTCATGATAAACTTAGGGGTAATCAGCTTAAATATGATTTTGTCATAATTTACCTTTTAGACCGTGAAGTTTCAGTTTCTCCAGCCTCTCCTGACGTGAATGTGTAGTGAGTGTGATATTGTCTGATTTGATGTCAGTGAGTTTTGAACTGGTTCTCTGTGAACCTCTCCTGCTGCTGGTTCCCCTGCTGGTGCAGGTGGAGTTGGACTCAAAAGACAAGGAGTATTCATCAACGCACACGTCTGTATCTGCGCATTCCTCTTCATGATGGTCATCTATCTGGAGGCCATTGTCCTGATGTTTGAGAGACATGTCTCTGCGAACACACCAGGCTATGCTGACCGTAGTTAACACACACACTTCCAAAGATTTCGCTGCATACCTGCAGAATAAATCACAGTGGTAACAACTGTATGCAATTTCACATGCCATGTAATTTTAATTCAGCCTAAGTTCTCTATGCTGTAAAATGTTTTTATTATTAATTACATGGTTCACTGATCATATGCTGATTTTTTAAAATCCAAAACCTGTTTACAATATTTATTCTATTTATAGTACCTTTTTACTGGAGCAACTCACTTTAAGTACCTTGTTCAAGGGAACTATATCAGTAACTTGGAATTGGACTTGAACTAATAACATTCGGGTTAGAAAACAATGTACTTAAACACTACAGTATTGAAACGTTTTATGGTGTTTTAATGAATTTAAAAATCTCATTTTCACAAACCTTCAAATAAAAAGATCCATGCCATTATCATTACGTTACATGTACCAGCAGCTACCATGGTTTCATCAGAGAATATTGAAGACAACTTCCGTCTTACCTTTTGTGTCATTTAACAGATCGTTTGGGTGACTTTGGGAAAAAAAAAAATCTCGCGTTGGTTGTCTTGGAAACCGCAAAACATTGTGTCATAATTGGGAGCGCGCAGCAACGTGTGCTACTGGGTGGGCGGGGCTTTCACCATCAGTCTCAATTGCCTGAATTGTTGTTTCGCGTATTTTGAAACGTGTGTGTGTTGGTTTAATGTGACACGTGTTATCGGTCGCTGTGATGCTATCAGATACATGCTAGTGTGGTTGACAGGTACAACTGCTAATAACGTATCGTACAAACCACTGATCGATGATTTATGAACTCTATCTTGGGGAACAGATAATTATAACAAGACCGTAGACTAGCAAAATAGTAAAAGATCTTCGGCAATCAATGAAAAATGTACTACTGTTGTGTACTATTAATCGTTTTGCAATAGTTTGTTTCCGTTTCCATTGTGATGCCGATCCACTGCAGAAATTATATTTGTCACTTATGGATCACTTGCACAGGTTCTCACTTTCAAATGAACGTCTTGCGCGCCAGCAAGTCTATGTATTGATAGACAGCTTAACTGACCAATCGCCGGCCAGTCCTGCCCACCAGAAGTTCAAACAACCAATCGCGAGGTAATTTAGGAAATAAAGCCTTGACTTGTACGGTTGGCTCGCGCTCAAGTCTTAAGGAGACCATCAGTGTCTGGAAGGCGGTTCGCACGAGCAGCGAATCCCCTACTTGCAAAAATGGTTATTAAAGTAGCTTTGGCTTCTTCGATAATCTCTGAAATGGTAAGAAAATATTAAGTACGTAGTTGGATGAAGTTGCATTTTTATGAAAAGTTCCTATTGAATATAAACGTCTACAAAAAGGTTTAAACATTTAAACTTTTTACAGAAACACCGCCTCAATAATTTTTCACGTTTCTGTCCGAATTCATGTTCTGTGAAGAAAAAAAAGGTATTAATAACTGACATATAACGAGTAATACTTTTTTTAAAGTGTTATCAGAATTAGTTTTATTTGTACATAGGATATTTTCTGCACATATGTATTGTAGCTGTGGTTGAGCTCACATTCCAAACTTGCACCAGCAGCCCTGGAAGCTTCCAGAACACAGTCCCTTAGTGTGTTCCCAAAGTGGGGCATCTTACCATGACACTGTTTAAATTTTGTTATTCACCTTTACATTTTCTTCCCTTTTGCTCTTGTACTCATACAAACCACAGAGTTGGTCCAGCTGAACTATATGTTCCAGCAGAAGTTCTTGGCTTCATGGAGGCCCTTAAGATCAAACCCACATTTAATAGTATTTCATAAAATATGTTTGCACACTCAGACGCGTCCAACATACACAACAGTATCAAAAAGGTGTCATTACAGACTGTTTTCCTCATGTCCACATTTTAATTTGATTTTGGTACTTTATTATGGTTCCAAAGAAAGTAGGTTTAGAAATCGTTGGGAAAAGTTGCAAAAAGAGGTCCTAACCCTAAAGGTTCCTCAAAACCGGACTAATTGGCTCTGTAAAATGACCCAGTAATGTGAAAACCTGTGGTGAGGGGGTTAAAATAACCATTAGAACTATTGTAAAAAAGTAAAGCGTTGCCAAAACAAGTATGTCACCTAAAAGGACTTAATATCCCAAAATAGGAGCAATGTCTAAGGATGAAAACAGACCTGTAACAAAATCCTTTCCGTCTGTTTACATTTTTGATTCATTAATTTACCGCTAACTGCTTGCCCAGTGTGGGGTTGCTGAGGGTTGGAGTCTATCCGGGAAGTACATAGTGCATGATATAGAGTAACCCTTGGATGAAGACTTTTGTGATGATTTGGTTTACAGATGTGCATGATAGAAAGAAATGAAGTAGACAAAATCACTGCCTATTTCTTAGAGATCTTTTGTGGTGCATCTGACAAATGTTTGATTGCCAGTCCTGCTATAGTAGCCTTGAGTAAGATTCTTTTCTGGAGTTGCATTAGTAAACGTTACACAGCTGTATAAATGGGTAAATAACTGTAAGTAGCTTAATACTGTAAGCCGTCTTCAACTGACGTATCAGCTAATGAATAAATAATAGTAGTATAGAATCTAATACATTAGTTATAATAACAGATTTACAGACTGGTTGCAGGTGTCAGTATAAAAAGTAAAAAGTAAGTAAAGTAAGTAAGTAAAAAGTTTATATATTTGACCCCAGAAAATGGCCTGAAATCAAAAACTGAAATGAAGATGGATCATTATTTCTTATTAGCAAAAAATCCATTTTGTGTCAAGTATATCCTGAGTTTGCCATAAAATCATTCTAAAGGATGCCTAATATCATAAGGAGAAAAGTGTGAAACACATCGATAGAATGAATAACAGTAAAATTATTAAAATTATATATAAAATGTAAAAAGTTATTAGGCAGACATGAGGGAGGTGAAGCTGTACATTGCATTAAAAAAAATTAAAATACGAAACAATGGAGCAGAACAGAGAACACAAACAAATGTGAATAGAGGTGAGACTGCAGACTGTTACAACACAACTAAGAGCGTGGGTACGTTGTTCCCACAATGCATTGCGTCCTACAGCCTCACATAGCCACTTGGTGCAGTTTTCAAAAATGGTCATTGTTTATTGTGTCAGATGTAATGTTGCAGAGTGGATAATAAAAAATCCGGACCAGTTAATGATAAATGGTATTAATAATTTCAACTGAATAAGTGGAAAGCCTGATACCAGGAAACTAATAAGAAAAATAGAAAATAAGCAATACTAAGGAAATAAGAAGAAAAATAAGAAGAAATAATGGGAACAGCTTCTTCCGTATTTGGATCTCTGCCTTGGTTTGGACACTGAGATGACTGCACTTGCAACAAACTCATGAACTCATGTCAACAATACATACATTTATTTAGGACATACAATTAACCTCGTTCCTTACAGAAGCATCACGGTCCTGTCTGATAAGTCTCCTTACAAAAAAGTTCCCTCAAGTTTGTCTTTTTCATTTTCCCACTCTCCACCTCCTGCAAGGCCGCTTGGTGGAAGTCTGAAAAAGTGAGGCTTATAGGCCTCCGTTTCTAACTGTATGCGGCCTTCACTGTGGATGACACAGTTCCTCCCCAGTTGCTGCCTTGGTGTGTTGTAAGTCAGGGTCCAGAGGTGCAGGTTCTGGATGGGGTCTTTGAAGCTGTACTGCTGCGTTCTCAGCAATGATGAGGGTTTGTAAAATGGCACTGGAGGGCCTTTGCGGTGGGTATGTTGTGTTGCTGGCGTCTTGCTCTGCCCACTCACTGTCATCATCCTGGCAGGGTTTTAAATCTCCCCCCTGGATTTTATTCCCATTATTTTCTGCATCAGTGTAATTCTCCAGGACTTGCAGCAGTGCTTCTTGTTCCTCCTCACTGAAATCTCTGCCTTTTGATTTTCCATCATCTATAGATTACAGATTATTATGGATTATATTTACTGAGAAATTTGCTTTAAACATCTTACACTCATCAAATCGCAAAAGAATGTTGTGACTTTTTTCACTTTCACTCCAAAATTAGTAGTGTCATATCATAAACTCCTTGACTTAGCTGTGCAGGAATCTTTTGGTATGTGCGACGAAACACCGAAACGCAAGGGCAGTGGGTGCAGTCTTTTTAAACACGGGGCTTGTGGCAGAATGGATGTTAGACTAGTGGCACATCTCTCAGCAGAGAAATTAGCCAATTGCAGGAGCTCCAAGTGGGAAATTTCAAAATATTAGACGTGACATGAGTGACACAGTTATATACCAGTTACTGCTTCAGTAGAAGGGTTCTCATGATTTGCTGTTTCATCCACTGTTGGTCCATGTTGTGCTGAGCTTCCACTGTTTTTTCTTTCTGTGTATTCAATGGTAGAAACCTCCTGAAAAAACAGCAGCATTGTGTTAATGTTATCATTTGTACATAAAGGATATTATTTGTATAAGTTGGTTTTAAATATATCTAGAATATCATTTTCCTTTAAAATACAGTATATCTAACCCAATTTGTATTATCTATGTATGAAGAATTTTTGTACTTACATCAGACATTTGATGTAAATAAACTCAAATTAATGTAAAGAAAACAAAACAAAACATTTCCTACTCCACTCATTGCTTCTCAGGTGGCTGAGTAACCGCCTCAAAACCGTCTTACAATATTATTGCAAAGTCATATTTTTTTTTTTATAAAATAAGCGCATACTTATTTTTTAACACACTTACAGTTTACTTTTTAATCTCCTTTGACACAATACTGTATATTTAGTTGGAACAGTGGAACATTCTGGTACATTTAAAAATGATGGCAGTATACAACTATAGGCTACAAAAATCTGGTATCAGACAAACAACATGCTTATAATCCCATGTCTGTATCTAAAACTGTTTGTTTGTTGAGAAGTGCATGTTTGTGTACCTACAAGTGCACAGTGCCATAAAGAACACTGGTAAATGAAATAAGTGTAAACTCACCTGGGTATTACAGTTGTGTTCATTACAACTCCCCATGTTTATGTGCTCCTTCAGGGTTGTCTTAACATCTTCTGAACTCCTGTGTTCTACCTCTGCTGTGGAGGTAGCTACATCCTTGAGAACAGGGCACAACTGGTCTGTTTGAATGGATTTAGACTCTTTTGCGGCTGAGAAATTAAGCATAGAGAACACACCTTGAAAAGAAATACTGATTCAATCCTGGACTGACCTCGCTTCACCTTCTTGTACCATCCCACTGTCCCAAGCCTCAGAACCACACTCACCAATCTACATCCAAGACTTACTTGAATCATATTTTGCTAATAAAAACAATGACAATTAAAAGGTATGCCTGATGCCCCAAATGAACATTTTAAATGTATTAGAGAAAGAAAAAATCTTAACAACTGAGCAATACTAGAGATACCTTTTCTTGGAGGTCTTTCTGAAAATCTATATGAGTAGATATTTCTGATCTCCAACAGTTGTACTTGCTCCTAAAGGTCGCACACGAATCATTTTTAAGACGTGATGGAAAATTACTGTAAGATAATGGAAATTCCACCGAAAGACAGGTTTTCCCTTCAATACTGCCACCTTTTTCAGCACCGTATTAAACCTCATTATGGGTTAAGCTTGCATCCAATTTACTTTTTTGTTAATCTTCACTGTTATGTTAAACATCTGACAAGAGTATACTAGTTACATATTTTTCATATGCATTATTTGCACGTGGGCAGGTTAAATTTTGTTCCCTTACACTGATCTTTTGCTTGAGGTAATTGATTTCCTCCTGGAGAGACTCGGAAAGATCTCTGGCTTGATGGGTTTTCTGAATTTGGGAGGACAGCTGACGATTAAAGGATGCATTTGTCAGCTCTAAGTTTTTCTCCAAGTCCTGGAATTGAGAGGTAGCAAACACTGGCAGTGACCATATTATTCAAAGGTACAAAGCATCTTCTAAGACATTTGGGTTGCATGAAGAATATAAGACTAGTGTAGCATTTAGCTTAGGAAAAGAAAGTGCCACTGAATCAAAGTCAACTCATGGTTACAGCTAACATTTTTCACTTTAAGGAATGGTACAGTTGGTTTACCACTGTCCTTTGTGCATCTAACTGGGTGAGATGCCCACAATCACAGGAAGAACTGCACAAGCAGAGATGGATTCAAACCTGTGCCTCAACTAACAGCCTAGGAGTTGTGAGGTACTTGTGTTGCTCACTGCACCATTACATCATACGTAAAGACATATAATACTGTGAAAGTTTTTGCCTCCTTTCCTTTTTGCAGCCTTTTTATAAAATTTGAGATCTTTTTGACAGTTCTACATGGTACAGTCATAAGCTGTAAGACAGGCAGCTGTGTTATGCCATCTGTACATGCTGAATATGGCACATCAGAAGAACCTTCTACCAGCACTCAAAAGGTATGGTGGTGCTGAGCTGGTCTGGTGATGATTTGTTGCCACAGGACCCAGGTACCTCACCCTTAGTGAAGGAACCATAATTCCTCTTTGTATCAGAAATGTGTAAAGGAGAATTATGCCAGGCTGTCAGTATGTGAGCTTGAAGCTGAAGTGCTGCTAGGTCATGTAGCAAGACAATGATCCAAAATATACATCAAAGGCAACATCAGCATGGCTTAAGTAAAGTTATAGAAAGGTGTAGTCAAAGTCCTGACTTGAATCTGATTTAGATGTTGTGGAAAATGCTGCTTATCTAAAGCAGCTCTGCATGGAGAAGTGGGCCAAAGTTCCTCCACAGTGATAAGACACCCTAAGCCCTGGTCAGGAAGCACTTAGTTGCAGTCATTGCAGCTATCCAGGTTTTGACTGTGGAGGGACAGTTACTTTTCTACACCTATGACTGCACATTACATTGTCTTCCATAAAAACAACACCGGTTTCACGTTTTCTCACAACCTTCATTCAAATGTATTGAAGACTGACAAAAACATCTGATCTAATTTAATGTCAAAAAGCTGCCAAAATAAAGAAAAATGGGGCAAACTCTGTTTGAGGGCACTTTTTCAGGAAATATAAAAGCTGTAAATTCATACTTTCTAGTTTGTGTTACAGAATATGGATCGAAATGCCAGTGAAGTTTTTTGAGTTGAAGGTGGAGCTCATGGTTGTCCTATGTCCTGGAGCTTGCTTCTACCTGTATCCTTTTGTTTTTGAGGTCAAGGTCCAGGGTGAGGGCACTGATGTGCTGCACCAGCTTTTCCCTCTCTCCCAAGCTCCACTCCTGGCTGAGCTGCTGCTGCTGCTTCCAGAGGGCATTGCAGATACTCTGCAGCCGTGCCTTGGTGGCGTTCAGCTGCCGGACCAGCGCTCTGTTGCGAGCCCAGGCCTGCTGCACCAGCTCCTGCAGCGTGTACACTGTGTTGCTGTGTTGGATCAGCACTTGGGGCTGTTTGTTTCCCCAGTTCTTCAGGTGCTGTAGCACCACCTCCTGGTGACCGTCTGGACACTTTATCAGCTGGATCTCAGTGGCAGAAGCAGCTGGTTGTTGTTGCAAATCCCAAAGCTGGTTGCCAAGCCTGTGGATGGGATACCGACTGGGTGAGGGGGTGTGCTGCATGGGAGCCCCCTGGGGCTTGATGGGTGGAAGGAGAGATGGTTTGCAGTTCGCTGCCTCACTGTTTTCCTGCTGCTTGCTTCTAAAATCATCTCTATTCATATTCTCTATTGAAGACAATAAATGTACATATAAATGCTACATTAAAGTCTTCAGTCAGTTGTGATTATATACATTTTTGGTCTAATTTCAACATCATTCTC
This sequence comes from Arapaima gigas, assembly GCA_900497675.1. Classification (NCBI taxonomy): domain Eukaryota; kingdom Metazoa; phylum Chordata; class Actinopteri; order Osteoglossiformes; family Osteoglossidae; genus Arapaima; species Arapaima gigas. Next base: position 241,720 of record UFQX01000218.1, read on the forward strand.
TCATTTCAAAGCATGACTCACTTTTCAGACCGTGCGCTTTCAGTTTTTTCCGGTTCTCTTGACGTGAATGTGTCGCGTCTGTGAGATTATTTCTGTTGCCATTACTGAGTTTTGAAGCAGTTCTCTGGGAGCCTCTCCTACTGCTGGTTCCCCTGCTGCAGGAGGAGGTGGACTTGAATGACAAGGAGTGATCTGCGTTGCACATGTCGGCATCTCCTCCAACCTTGTCATGTTGGACATCTGTCTGGCGGCCACGGACCTGATGTCTGAGAGACATGTCTGCAAACACACCAGTCAACACCGGTATGGCCACTGTCACTCAAACACACACTTCCTAAGATTTCTCCGCACACCTGTAGCATGAACTACAGTGGTAGCATCTGAATGTCATTTTGTCACTTTTGTTATTAATTTGATGATTAGCTGACATTTGTCTAATAAAATATATAATAGTTGCTACATTTATTACCACTTTACTTCTGCATGCACTTTTCAGGGGTGTTAACAGTTACAGCAGGAAGGGGAGCTTGAACCAATAACACTGAGGTTGCAAGTCATGTCATTAATCTGCACATTATTAAAGTATTTGAAGATTTTTAAAAAGTCTTAAAGTTTCACTTTCAGAACTCCGCAAAGAATAATATTTATTATATTTGCTATTACGTTATGGCTGTCATAACTTCATTTGAAAATATTAGACTTCCTGCCAGCTGTAAAAGTAATAAAACAATTACATATCATACACGTTTACCGGTTTATATAACATGTGTAATAGCACTTAAATCATTTCATTGACATATTCCATTTACCTTGCGCGCAATATAACAGACTTTTTGCGTGACTCGAAATCTTTAACGTCAGTTGTCTTGGAAACCACAAAGTGTCGTATAAACCAGAGAGTGACGTAAAGACGTCAACGTGACGGAACCTTTTCCGTGCATGAAAAAGCTATAGAAACAAAAATCACTACCATGTATTGATACCGAATGTTTTTTACAGGATCGGATCTGTTGCTTTACATTGTTTAAAATATATGAATAACAGTTTGACATGATAACATCTCTTCTGTCTTACTCCTGGTCTTTCTCAAAGTTTCTCACTGCGTTCCTCACATTTGATTCTCGGCAGCAACTTTATTTCGCCTATGAACTGTTATTCACTTTGTAAACGATCTTTTCTTAAATCACGGTGTCGTGTTGCTGCAACAAAGCAGGTTTTTCTCGAGTAACGGAGTTCATTCGTTCCACGAAACTTGCCACGTAGGCGAATTGCCGTTGGGAGGAGATCAAAGGAAAACAACGGGCTTCAAAATAAAATCGATAATCTGATGAATTTCCAAATACATTAATCTAAAATTGAAGCTCTGAAAGAGACGGTATTTTTACAATAACAATAACACCAACATATTCCACGGTGTTTATGCCAAATTTGTGTTGCTTGTCTTTCATGTTACATTTTGATAGATAGATAGATAGATAGATGGATAGATAGATAGATAGATGGATAGATGGATAGATAGATAGATGGATGGATAGATAGATAGATAGATAGATGGATAGATTGATAGATAGATGGATAGATGGATAGATAGATAGATGGATGGATAGATAGATAGATAGATGGATAGATTGATAGATAGATGGATAGATTGATAGATAGATGGATAGATTGATAGATAGATAGATAGATGGATAGATTGATAGATAGATAGATAGATGGATAGATTGATAGATAGATAGATTGATTGATTGATAGATAGATAGATAGATAGATGGATAGATAGATAGATAGATGGATAGATTGATAGATAGATGGATAGATGGATGGATTGATAGATAGATGGATAGATGGATAGATAGATAGATAGATAGATGGATAGATTGATAGATGGATAGATTGATAGATAGATAGATAGATAGATTGATTGATTGATAGATAGATAGATAGATAGATGGATAGATAGATAGATGGATAGATTGATAGATAGATAGATAGATAGATGGATAGATTGATAGATAGATTGATTGATTGATAGATAGATAGATAGATGGATAGATAGATTGATTAATTGATTGATTGATTTTTTCTAGCGATAGACGGGACTCCCGTAACGGATGTAACAAAACAGCTGGATCGTCACTGAACTGCCGCTGCAAAGATAAGAAATATCCCAAAAAGGGTCACACTAGATAGACATACAAAATAAATAATGCCAAACTAAATTTTAAGAAAAATACGTGTAAAATATAGAAGAACTGACAGGCAAAATGAATAAAAAGGAAATACTATCACAGCATGAAAAAACTGCGACAAATAGTTGTTGCGATTTAGGTTCCTTTGCAAAATTATTATTTCTAGTGTAGTTTGTCTGCCATATTAAATAAAAGCAGTGGTTTAAGGGCGGGGTGTTATGTTTGTTTGTTTGTTTATTGTGGTAGTAGCTGTGATTCCCCGTATTGTCCGAGTCAAAAAGGTGTAGCAGTGGAAAGGTGAAAAGAAATGACACATTTTGCGCACATATAACGAAAAAAATCCTGCATGGAGAAAGAAGCGTTACCATGTGTTGCATGTGAGGCCATTACTCCCACCTCTCTGTGCCTTGTCCCATTTTACATTTTTAAAATACTAAGAAACCTTTTTGGACTTGAATTAACTTTATTGCAAAAACCCTAGGTTAGGGTGAGAAGTAGCTGTGCAGTGGCTTGAAAAACAAAGCCGTGCATAAAGAACAAACAAACAAGCAAACAGACAAACAGAGACTCAGCTTTATAGACAGAGATTGATAGTGGTCTCCTGCATGTTGCACTGTAGAATCGTGACTGCCAGAAGAAAATCTTTAAAGCCACAACTCTTGCATTCAAGTTAAATGTAAAACAAAAAGGCTCAAACTTGCACAGCTCCATACATTTTTCAACAATTATTTCTTAAGTATAAGCAACGATCAACTTAACCAGACAAATGGCATCTTCCGTGAAAGCATTTGAGCAGCTCTTGTAAGAAGCATAAAAAAATACAACAGTAAAAGTATTTATCCAAAAATTTGCTTCAGTAAAAGTATCAGGTCAAAAAAAGTTCTCGTTATTTCAGATCAGGCTTTGGATATTCTGAACCACTCGTAATATTAGTGGCTTCAGTAAACAGTAGAAAGACACTCACTGGCCACTTTATTAGGAACACCAGTACACCTGCTTGTTCACACAATTATCCAATCAGCCAATCGCGGCATCAGCACACTGTATGAAATCGCAGAAAGGGGTCATGAGTGCGAGTGAATGTTCACATCAAACTTGAGAATGGGGAAAAAAAACGTGATCCGAGTTACTTCGACTGTGGTGTGGTTGTTGGTGCCAGAGGATGGTTTGAATATTTCAGAACTTGCTGCTGCTCTGCGGCGATTTTAATGCACAGCAGTCTTCGTAGTCAACACAATGGTGTGAAAAACATCCAGTGAGCAGCCCTTATTTAAGCAACAGTGACAGAGTTAAGTGTGACAGGTGATAATGGTTTATAATTGCCAAACTGTTTTACTGTTAACATGGTTGCATTTAGTACATAAGTGGAAAGGGGAAAAAAACTCACCAAACTTATTACCCTTACATCACTAATATGTGCAGCGTTGTGTGTCATGTATGTTTTTCCTATTCATTTGTACCATTTTCATTTGCTCACATGAAACAGCCACTGGCTCCTTTGATCAGATATGCTGATGGTACTGACAGCAAAACTCACACTGACTGCAGTGTCATGCAGATAATAACAAATTACGTGTGACCAAACTTCATTACTTTGAAAATTCTTGAATTTCATACATCTCTGTGTGTGTGTGTGTGTGTGTGTGTGTGTGTGTGTGTGTGTGTGTGCGCAGTAAGAAACTCAGTGTCATGTACATGTGCTCTGTATGTGACATCGCCACTTCTGGTTTTCCAAGCCTTGTTAGAGACCAAATTTAAAAATTTCTAAATAGTAAGTAATGATTTTGGAGTTTATATGAACTGGACTGTACAAAAACCTCACTCAGGATCGGAGGTGGCAAATTTAAAATGTGTGGGTTTAAAAACAAAGCCGTGCATAAAGAACAGATAGACAAAGGTTGAGCTTTATAGAGATTTAAAAATTGTGACTCATATACAAAAAATACAAATTTTATTCCTTTATGCATTCATAATCTATAATTATGTGTCCTGTAGTGGGTCGGTGTGGTCTGCAGTCTGTTCAAGAAGCACAGGCAGGGCACACACTGGATTTAACATAGTCTAACAGTATTCATAATAGCTATGCCAGAAAAACACAAGTATTCCATTTACATGTTTTCATTTTCCAGTCTGGCTTTTTCTATAATGTGAACCAGCATCTTACTGACTTATCACATGAGCTTCTTCTGACTGCATGTTCTGTGCAGTGAAGAAAAATACAGATATTGAAATACATGTTTTGAACCTTTTTTTTTTTACTTTAGCCAGTTCTAGAAAGCATTATTTTGTGCATAGCTGTCCTATGTTGACATTTTCTCGAAACTATTGTTGAAATTCACACTACAAACCTGCACCAGCAATCTGTCTTGAAGACACGTGCATTTGCCATCTGGAAGCTTCCAGAGCACAGTCCAGTAGTGGGCCATGTTACTATGAAAGTGTAAATTTACTTATGCACCTTTACTTTTTCTTCCCTGTTGTTCTTGTACTCATACAAACCATTGGGTTTGTCCACCTAAACCTCATGGTCCCACAGAAGTAAGTCAGCTGCATTAGTGTGCTTCCTCTCAGATCAAAAAGAAGTAGCAGGATGCGCTCAGCTTCTTGGAGACCCTTAAGATCGAACACAGAGATGGACATCACATCCAATGAGGACAATACTAGAAACAAAAACATTTACAAGTGTCCACCAAAAACATACATTTATTTAGGGCATATCAACTAAAATAGTTTTTTTTTTTTTTCAGAAGGATTACGTTTCTGTGTCAGTCAAAGATGATGATGTTACTTTCCTTTATAAGAGAATCTTGGCTTGCATTTCCTGAGAGTTTCATATCTGAGCTTTGGGATCTGGGCCTGACCTTTGACCTGGGCTTTGGTTCATCGATAGTCTCCTTACCAAAGAGTTCCTTCATCAAGTTTCTCTTCCTCGCCTTTGCCCTCTCATCCTCCTGTGAGGTCACTTGTTTGGGGGGGTTCACAGGTGGAAGTTTGAAAAAGGAGGGCTCGTAAATCTGTATTTGCAAGTGTTCTGTCTCTGTGTGGCCTTCACTGTAGGCGATACAGTTCTTCTTCAGACGCCGTGCAGGGGAGTCGTAGGCCGGCTTCCCAAGATGCATATTCTGGACTGTCTCTTTGAAGATGTAGTGGTGCTTTCTGTGCAGTGATGTGGAAGACCTCTGGGTGGACAAAGCGGCGGTGGAGGATGGGGAGTACATTATGCCACAGCCTTCTGGCTCTCTCTGGTCCTGGCAAGGTTTTACTTTTTCCTCCTGGATTTGCCCTTTATCTTCCTCCTCTGTTTCAATGTGATTCTCCAGGTGAAACAGTATTTCCTTCTCACTGACGTCTCTTCCGTTCAATTCTCTGTTATCTATGGATTGAAATACATTTTCCTTTAAAAGTCTTTACATTCGTTTTTAAAATTAAAAAAGTTATTTGTACTTATAACATCATCATATTTCCACTCCATATTTACTTGTGTCTCATAGCAAAACCTCATTATCTCTCCTGCACTGAAACACCTTGGTATTTGCCAAGAGCAGTGGATATAGTGATCTATCTGCGGACATCCAGACGTCTCCAGAAGGCATTTATATCTCTAAGTTACGCCAATTTAAACAAGTCTTTTATTGGTGGAAATCCCAAACTCTGTCAATAAACAACACAACCAACAAAGTAGCCTTAGTATGAATGCATGGTGTGACAGTACTTACCGGCAACTGTTTCAGTAGAAACGTTTCCTAGGTTTGTTGTTTCCGCTACAGAACCATCCTGTAATGTATTGTCATTGCTCTGTATTTCTGTGTATGCGCTGGTAGCAAGCTCCTGAAAACAGCAACATTATCCCATGTAAATAAAGAACACATACATCTATTTATCCATTATTATCTATTTTGATAAAGTTCAGTCTCAGTTTGTCTGTTTGTTTCTTTGTTTGTTTGTTCTTTATGCAAAGCTTTATTTATCTAGGCACACATATGAAATTTGACACGCAGCTACTTTTCACCCTATGCAAGGTTTTTGTATGGACAAATTCATTAAACTCCAAAAAAGTTGCTTACTCTTTTAAAAACTTAAAATTCAGTCTCTTGACAAGGCTCGGAGAAGCACGAGTAGTGAGATCACACGCAGCATGTAGTAACGTCTCACTTGTATGTATGTGACGGATTTTCTCCTTACACACAGACACACGGTGCTGTACACATTATTGATGTAAGGGTAATGAAGCTTGGTGATATATATTTAGTTTTTTTCCACTTTCCACTTGACTGACTAGTGTGCATCACTCTCAGGTGTTTACCTGTCTCAGAGCACATACAATACTCATGTACTAAAGGCAATCACTTTAACGGTAAAAGAGTTTGGTGATTATATAATGTGTTATTAGTTTTTACTTTTCCATCTATACACTTTTAATAAAATACAGAATTCCTTTATTTAATAAATTAGTATGACCTTCTCTTGGTGCATCTCAGCTGTCTTGCAGCCATGTATCTGCTAACAAAGCAACTCAGAGATCTTGTGTTACCTGTGATTTTAAAACTTGAAGTGATAAAACATACGATTCTCTCGAAAGGCAGCATCAATACAAATGACTTACTGTGTTTATCACAAATGATACTTCGTGAATAGGTCATCAGAGATGGTTATGAGCATTACAAATGGATGGTAACAGTAATTACATTAATTAAAATATCAGTATTAAAAATAACATCTATCATTTAACATTTAACAATTATCCATCCATTCATCCATCCATCAGTAACCAGTCCATCCAGTGCAGGGCTGTGGTCAAGCTCCAGAACTATCACAATATAATTGTCTTTGGTTTATACCATAAGCTTTGTTTTAAGTTAAGCATTTAAAAATTTTTAAGGGTTGACCATCTGACCATTTCTTGTAGGCCTGCAACATTTTGTGTTCAGCTATAATGCAAAACTTTTTAGTAGATTTATAAATTATGTTTGGTGGTACCAAATAATGTCGGCTGTAATGTTACCTGGGTGTTATAGCTCTGTTCATTACAGCTCTCCATGCTTATGTGTGTCTTCAGGACCATCTCAAAATCTTCAGACCTCTTGAGTTCTATCTCCGGTGTGGAGGTAGCAACTTGTTTGTGAGCAGTGCACAACTGTTCTGTTTGAACTGATTTAGACTCTTTTGCAACTGAGAAATCAAACAGGGAAAGCACCACATAGATAAAAATAGTAATTATTACCATCCTGGTAAAACACTAATTCCCCTTCTAGCCCCATACTGCTGTCCCATGAATCCCAAATGTCGCACTTATTAAACAATCCACCACTTCAGAGCTAGACGTATTTGATAACTTGTTTTGGTTTATAAAAACTAACTGTATGGCAATTACACTGCACAGGTGATACTCCAAATGAACCCTTGAAGTGCACTGGTCAAGGAGATAAATCTGAAATGTTAAGCTACCTTTTCTTTGGGGTCTTTCTAAAAATCTGTATGAGTAGATATTTCTGATCTCCAATAGTCGTACTTGCTCCTAAAAAATCACAAATCAATGCAAATAATTTTAAACTTGTAAGGAGGAATAGAATAAAATATTGAAAAAAGCATCGAAGACCAAGTTTTTTCTCTTAAAGATGTGACTTTGTTTCTTAAGGATTTTGCTTTACAAATTACAGTCTAAGCGCACATCCAATAACCCGTCATGCTAACTTTTTGCTCTAAGATTACACATTTAGTTAGAGTCCCTTACACTGATCTTTTGTTTGAGCTGATTGACTTCCTCCTGGAGAGACTCAGAAAGATCTCTGGCTTGATGGGTCTTCTGAACTTGGGCGGAAAGCTGACGATTAAATGATGCATTTGTCAGCTTCATGTTTTTCTCCATGTCCTGGAATTGAGAGGCAGCAAAACCTTGAAATGACCACAACACTCAGAGTTACAAAACAGCTTTTATATGTTTATGTACAAGATTTGTATTGAATAGTCAGACTCAAACACTGAAATTTATATACAGACATGCACTAGCGTGCTAAGTGGGGGAGTGGTCTGCCCTGGGTGCCAGGGCTGTAAAGAACTGATTGTGCTGAATTTGTAAAAAAACATGTACAAGTGGAATTTTGTGGTGACTAAAACAGGCGAAAACAAAACAATTATCCAGGCTCTTTCCTCAGAGTGCTCTTGTTTGTATCAGAAATGATGCACAGTAAGGGTCTGGCTGATGTAAAGGTGCCACCACCATCAACTGTCTGGACTAGAGTAGATATATTAAATGTACGCTGGATGGAAGCTGTATTATGTTACATACATACATACATATACACAAGTTTATATCTGTACAATAAAAAGGCAACATCCCTGACGGGAAGGCACTCACAGAATACACCAATATGACCTCCGAAGCTTCTGATCTCAATGAACACACGGAGGGTCCACAATCCCCCTGTAGCTCCCCTCAATGCTTAGACACCTAACTATTTACACACGTGGCTCTCCCATAATGCACTGCTACCGTATTTCCGTAAATAGTAGTCTTTAACTTTTGTGGGGTGTTATGGGGGATATTATCACTGAATATTACTTTCAATGTTTCTCAGTAAATATGAAAATCTTCACTTAATTTTGGCCACAGCAGACGTGACAAAAAGCAAAGATTCATCTACCCGTGAAACTGCCCCTATTAAAGTGTGCAGCTCAGGGTTGTCCTCTGTCCAGCAGCTTGTCTCTACCTGTATCCTCTTGTTTTTGAGGTCCAGCTCCAGGGTGAGGGTATTGACACGCTGTGCCAGCTCTTCCCTCTCTCCCAAGCTGTGGTCCTGGCTGAGCTGCTGCAGCTTCCGGAGCGCATCGCCGGTAGTCAACAGCCGGGCTTCGCAGGACTGCAGCTGGCGGACCAGGCCGTTGTTGCGTTCCCGGGACTGCCGCAGCAGCTCCTGCAGGGTGTGCACCTCGTTGTTGTGCTGGAGCAGCACTTGGGGCAGACCATCCTGCAAATTCTTCAAGTGCCGCAGCGCGCCCTCTTGGCGACCCTGCTGACGCTTTAGCAGCCGGTTCTCTGTGGCGGCAGCAGCCAGCTGCTGCTGCAGTTCCCGCACCTGGTTGCCGAGCTCGTTGATGCGGTGCTGGCTGGCCAACATGACATGCTGCATGGCGACCCCCTGGGGCTTGATGGGGGGAAGAAAACACCGCTTGCGTTTTGCTGCCTGACTGTCCCACCTCTGCTTACCTCTGAAGCCTTCCTTATTTCCAGCTTGAAGATAATAAATGTGCAGGTAAGTGGCAGTATTTTTGCCATTTCAACACCATTTTACCTTTTCAAACCATAACTCACCTTTTAGACTGTGTGGCTTCAGCTTGTCTGGCCTTTCTTGACGTGAATATGTAGTGAGTGTTAGATTGTCTGATTTGCAGTCACTGAGTTTTGAAGGGGTTCTCTGGGAACCTCTCCTACTGCTGGTTCCCCTGCTGGTGCAGGAGGAGGTGGATTCAAATGACAAGGAGTAGTCTGCGTTGCCCATGTCGGTGTCTCTTCCAACCTTGTCATGCTGGACATGTACCTGGGGGCCATTGTCCTGATGTTTGAGAGACATGTTTGTACACCAGACTGTGTCAACTGCAGTTAGAATACACACCTCCAAAGGTTTCTCTGCATACCTGTAGAATGAATCACAGTAGTAAACACCTGGATATCTTAAAATTAACTGACAGTGTAGTTAAGAGTCAAATAGGTGGTTAGTTAACATTTTCATCCAAAGCAACTTACATCATTTATTCTATTTGTATTATTATTGGGTGTATTTACTGAAGAAACTTCTCCTAAATGCCTTACTCGGAGATGGGGCCTGAACCAGTTACATTCTGCCTATAAATCCATTTCCTTAAACGCTACTCTGTTGAAGATTTCTGTTGAATAAAGTCAGAAAGAAATGTGACAGTTCTACTGTCACAAACCAAGGGAAAATAATTCCCACTATCATTACGTTAAGTGTACTAGCGACTCCCATGGTTTCATTGAGAATATTCATGACAACCTGCCAGCTTCAGAAGCAATGTATCAGTTACACAGCATACTGTACGCACAAATTCAAAGCTTAAGTCTCACTATAATTATATTTGTTGCAGGTAAAAAAATATTAATACGGCACACGTAGCACAGTAATTTCATAATATAAATTATATTTTACCTTGCGGGGAATATAACAGATTTTTTGCGCGACTCCGGAGAACTTTATCGTCGGTTGCTTTGGAAACCAGAAAGTCACACCGTCGTAACGGGGAGCGCGTGGCAGCAAGAAAACGTAACTTGACGTAAACACGTAAAATGTTTAACACCTAAGCGTAAAAAGAATCACTAAATGTATATGGCACATCAGACTTTCTAGGCCACTGACCAGAAAATATTTTTTCGCTGAAACGTGCCCATACATAGAAATGTGTCACATTAAATTTTTATTTTGAACTTTCGTGCTGCTTTCGAAGCACACAGGGACGGGCACCATCAAGACCAGCTACACTTATTGTTATGACATTTTTATTTCAGGTTTCAGGGTTTGTCCTTTTTGGATTTAAATGATACAGTCAGTAGTTTGCTAACATCTCTGTTACTCGCGGCCTTTACCATAGTGCTATTAACCATTGCTTCTTCGTGACAGATTGACTTTATAGCTATGCCTCTTAAAACTACATTTAGATTTTCTGTGGCTGTAACAAAATTTTGCACTGCAGACTCTTGACAGTTACCTTGCCATCATGTATCTTGATTTTTAAAAACCTACTGGTGCATGTCGCCATACACATAATATAATAATAATAATAATAATAATAATATTAACAAAAGCCAGTTTCTTCCTGTGGCTGGAATTTGCCACCGAGCGTCTTACTCCTTATATACACTTAGTAACTCATTTAGACGTAATTTTGACAGACAACATAATCGACCAATCAAGGGTTAGCCCTGCCCCGCAGGAGGCCAGTCAGCCAATCGCAGCTTCGGGGAACCGCACGAGCACTCTGCGTTGCCCGCCGTCCGCCTGTCTTTAGGAGACCGTCTGTCTTAAAGACCGTCTGACTGACCTGTAACTTAGACGTTTGCAAAAATGGTTATTAAAGTATTTTTGGCTTCTTCGTCCGGCTCCACTGCGGTAAGAAAACAAACTTCATATTTATAGTCAAAGTAAACTTTTTTCCGCTGGCTAGTTTTTCAGGTGTCATTTATTGCTGTGGTTTTATTCATATTTTGATACCATTGAAACTGATTGAAAAATATTTATAAAACATGTGTAGCACACTGAAGATTTTTTCTTTGTCCTTTTAAAAATGTACAAAAATATTAAAATTCGGAAGTCTTTTTCAAGAACCAACATTCCAACTTTTTATTAGATTTTTTTTAAACTGAGTGTATATTCTGTCCAGTGAAGAAAAAAGTTTAAATGTGATATATCGAAATGTAACTACTTCTTTGTTTAACGTGTAGCCAATATTAGTAACGGTTATTTGTGCATAGCTGCACAGTGTTGGAGTTTCCTTATATATCTCGGGGCTGTGGTTGAGCTCACATTCCAGACCTGCACCAGCAGTCTGCCTTGGAGACACGAGCGTTCACCCCCTGGAAGCTTCCAGAACACACTCCCTTAGGGTGGTCCGATAGTGGCCCATGTTGCCATGGAATTCTCTGTAGTCCAGCAAATTTTGTTATTCACCTTTGCTTTTTTTCCCCCCTGTTGTTTTTGCACTCATACAAACCATTGGCTTGGTCCTGCTCAACCTGGTCCAAAAGAAGTGTGGTCATTTGCATTTTTTTTCTTCTCAGATCAAAAAGAAGCAGCAGGATGTCCTTGGTTTCTTGGAGGCCCTTAAGATTGAATACACAGAAATGGACATTGCGTCCAATGAAGAGAACCGCATGTGGATGAGGGAGAACGTACCCGGGGAGAAGAAACCCTCCAGTGGGATCCCGCTGCCCCCTCAGATCTTCAATGAAGAGAATTACTGTGGGGTGAGGACCAGTAAGCTGGGTGGCAGGACCAGTACTGCTGTAGATATGAAGCATATTTCAGGCAAACAAGGAAGAAGACAAGGAAATGTAATGTGTACAGAAGTCAGTCTCTGCATGTGTCATGGTCAGGGTGTCCTTCTAAAGGTCCACATCAGGTTGCTTCCCACTGAACAACTTCAGTCAGTAAGAAGTAACATTGAACAAAAACCAAACGGACCTGTCCGTGCCCAAGTTGATATATTTGGTCACAGTAAACAGTGAAGGCTGGGAATTATGAAATCAGTAACATCTGTGCTGAACTGTTTGCTTTTACTTTTGCAGGACTATGACACGTTTTTTGACGCTAAGGAAGGAAATCAGGTGTTTGAATTCCTTGGTCTTCCCCCTCCTCCAGGATCGAAGGTTAGAAGATTTTTCTTAATTCCAACTGCCACCCCAGGTGCCACATTTTTTTTGTATATTGAATTTAAACAATCTTGAATGACATAATTTGCGCATTTACAATATTGCTTATCTGCTTTATTACAATAAGAAATAAATCTGTAAGAAAGCCCACTTCCACATCAGCATTCATTTTTGATCTAATCAAGTTAAGTGCTCATCTGCAAAGAAATGAAACACACTGGTGGAATAGCAGTCTTTGAAGAAGCAAATGTATGTATTGATGGTTGTGGGGGGGAAGGAGATCATGTGTTTGGGCAAAATCTCAGTAGACAATGCAGTTGCATCTCTTGTTCAGTATGCACATTGAAAGTGTGAGTGGGAGAAAGTGGCTGGTGTGTGAGCAGTTTCTGGAAGACTCTTGAGTCCCTAATGCATAGCTTTTGGAGACAAAGTTCAACCTGATGGTTTTCTTGATGCAGGAAGCCCTTCTGCACAACAGGACCAATGTGGAACACCAAGTCAATGATGGAGAACCAGTAATTCCTCTACCCTTCATTTTCCCAGTCTGACCATCTTCTCTCTGCTCTTTCCTCACTGTCAGTTCCTTATTGTAGATCCCTGCTCACACTGTGTTTCTGTGTCTGTGATGCCTGTGAGTGATGCCACATAGACCAAGGAACCGTGGATTTATTAACACCCACCCATTCCCGGAACCCCATTTTTGTTCACCACCTACTTTTAAACAAGGACGCCATTATTCTCCCATTAATCCGTGCATAGCTTCACCACTCTTTCATTTTTATGGATTATGAATTTATTTTATGCATTGATATTTCACCTCTAGGTAATAATTTGTTATAATATTCTTGTCACATGTGGTATGCAGTTTACAGCATTTCCGGATTACAGTTCTTATGTACTGACCTGCTATACTTTTGCTCTTTTTTCTATAACAGGATATAATGGCATAATAGTGTAATGAATTTAAAGAAAATGACAGTTTAAAATGAAAAAATGTTGAGTGCGAAAAAATGAGTAATAAAGTTTTGCTTTCAGCTAATAGATGTAATTGCCTTTGAGGGCTCATCAGTGGATTTTAATAACTTCCAGTTTGCTTGCCACATAAAATATGTAGGGTGAGGAGGATTGAGGTTGACTACTCAGTTGTTTGCTGTGTTCAGTGTTGGGTTCAAGATGTTGCCTTCAAGCTTTTTCAATGTCAAGTGCATTGTGCTCACTTCAGAAGCAGGAGGAAGAACCGAGAGAGGAGGGCCACGAAGAAGCACACAGCAACTCTGTGGAGGTTATCAAAGAAGAGGGCGAAGAGACAGAATTGAACATACAGACAGAGGAACCTTCAGATGAGATGGATGTAATTCACCCAGAGAAATGCATTTGTGACACAAGCTCACATGGCCTTTTGCAGATTTGTCCTCATCCACTTAACTTCATTCTCTCCTCTTCCTAAGGTCCTCACCTGACTTCCTCATTGGTCTTGTCACTCCTGTATCATCATTCCTTACTGACTCACATAACCGTAACTCCACTATACCTGTTGATCCCTTAGCTTCTGGATATGTAACAGCCTCTTTGTTTTGTTATTTAACTTAATTTTACTTTTATTTTATTTTAGAGTCATGTAACCTGTATGTGGGTCCTGGTGTGGTTATAACTGGTGCAGTTGGTGAACCATTAATCCCACTTCACTCTGACTTGTGACCGATGTTGGAGCTAGTCTCCTATCTCTTATTAACCTGGACCTCGCTCCATTTTTTCTGTACAGGGCTCAAGTCTTACTATCTGACATAATGTGAAATAAACACTAATCAACAAGTAGTAATTTTCTTATTTCTTTTTTTTTTTCCAGAAAAAGGCACTTAGGGAAGAAGAGGACAAGGTGGGTGTTTACTATTGTATTATTGCTTAACTAACTGTTAACTGACTAATCATACAAAAAATGGGTAATTTCAACCTTTCATATTGTGAAGTATTTGATTCATATATAACATCTTGATCATGGAAACGAACAAAGTCTCTCCATCATGTTGAACTAGTAACCTTCAAAAGCCCATGGCCTGAACGAAGCTGTATGCTTTTCCACAGTGTTAACTATGTTTATGCTTATAAATTTAAAAAAAAATACTTTTCTTGGATGTAATTTTCTCCATTGTTACTATCAACCGAGTTAAATATTTTTGAACATATGAACATTTATCTTGTTATTTATTTTTATTTTCTTCACTTATCTGTTTTCTAAAATTTCTGCTCAATGTGGAGAAAATGTAACCTGTATTCATGTACCCAGCTCAGCGTCAGTAAAGCAATCCAAACCCAAACCAAACAGGCTTGTGGGACCACCTTCATTCAGCTCTTTTCCAGTTTTCAAAATCTGTTCCTCGTGTTCATGAGTGGTGGTGGTCAGTCATAAGATCTTGAATGTTACACATGCTTGTGGCATTAATGGGACTTTGTGCAGACATGTGCAAGTCTTCGTTTGAAAGATTTTGAGTCTATTAAATTCAAGCTACTTTAAAATTTAAACTATAGGGTTACAAAGCAAATTGTATTTATTATAGCCACAGCCAAGACTTTTACAGAACCTACCCTATTAATAAATCAAAATACATCTTATTAAGCTTTTATTCATTGTGAGATAGTGGTAAAATGACTTTGGGTTTACCAACAAACTGAGTTATGTTGTGTTCTTAAGCTGAGTGTGTCATTATTGAAGGTATCAATTGTGCAGTATGTACATTTTGAGGGGTGTTATGTTTAAAGATGATGCTTTCACCCTTCACAGGAAGATGAATATGAAGGGGAGGTGGATGAAGAGGCCAAGGTGCAGTACAGCTACCGATTGTCCTCTAATGTAATGCTCCACATGTAGAAGAGTGTTGTTCTTTTGACAAACACAGTGGTGGGCTGCAGAACTGCCTCAGGTGCCCAGTGTAGAACCTACGGCTTGTTGAAGGCCGTTTTGTGTCCATCCAGCTATATCTGCTGCTTTGATTGAAAATGGATGATGTAGAGTTGCATTCTAGGCACGCATGCCATTGTCCAGCATTAGCCACAGAGAGCGTCGGCTTTATTAATTACATGTGCTTTTATTGGGACTTAAGTCTAAAAAAAGCCTAGTATGACTCACATGATAAAATTATCTGGCAAGTAACAAGGATGTGACCCCCCCCTTCCACTTTTTTGGTAAGAGTGTTTACATATGTTAAATTAATTCCGCTAAATTAATTCCCGTCTCTTTATTTGAGAACGTATTAACTTTTTATTATTAATGTGAATGGAGTTAGCCACTGCATTAACATCTCCGTTTAAAAAAAAAAAAAAAGAAAAACTTGCCTGTATTGTACTTGCATAGCATTATACCAGTGTTTGTTGGTTTTTCTTATACATTCTGCCAACCTTCTGAACTCAAGCCTACAGATGAACCTGCAACCCCTTTGACAGCTGTAGTGTTCAGAACAGTGACAATGACTGCCAGTGGCTTCCTGCACTGCAGACCTAAATCAGCTTGCAGTGGGAAATGTCTCTGTCTGAAGTGGTCTTAACAGTAGAGGGTCAAGTCTTGAATAAATTGCAACTTTGCTGGAATGCCTAGGAAGGATATAACATGAGGGGTGTTCTAACTGATGGTTTTAGTTTCAAGAGGCACAGTCTTATCTAGGGTTTGTCTTAAAAACTCCAATGTAACTGCCAGCAAGTTTGTTCACAGTACAGGCACCGCTGGGGAGAAGGACCCATGGTGCACTTTTGGGAATTATTCTAGATTTCAAAGCAGCGAAGCATAGAAAATAATCCCCTGGTCCAAGACAGAACAAATGTAAAAATACAGTTTAGGACAGAATGGTATGTTTTCCCCAAGAAAGTTTATATCAAACTGAACAGTGAGCTATAGGTACAAATTTGTCATATGATTAAGACTGAGTGTAAAATGGTTGTGCAAACGTTTGAATGAAGCCGCTGTCTGCCGTTTCAGGAGGAAGATGAGCAGCTGGTTTCGGAGGTAGATTTATTTATTTAATGTAGCCACGATCTTTTCCGCTGTCTACCACCTCTCCTGTAATCTTCATCTCTTTCCAATTATCAAGAATTTTAATCTTCCTGAATGGCTTGCTGTGCATTTGCATGAATAAATTATTTAGTATGATTACTTATACTAACCTCATCATCTGCTTTAGCTTCTTTTTGCCCACTTTTTTAGGTGTGTAATGTTTGTGATTCCCTCAGTTTAAATAAAACAACCTTGTTGGATCATGTAACTTTAATTCTTAGGCGTATCCATGTTCATCTTTGTATTGTTTCCCTCAGTTATACCCTGGAATGGTACTATAGTCCATCCTTGATTTAGCTCACCTCAATTATTTTGTAGAGAAAAAAAAACAGAATACAGAAAACCCCTTTCTTTTAGCACAGTTTAAGGGAAAATATAAATATTTAACTAATTTTTGCACTTCACTAATGCATAAAATAATGGTTTAAACATTTTTGATTCTGTCTCAGAAAAGAACCATCTACCTGTTAGCTTCTTGAAGGTGCCACACTGTGCCCCTAGTCCACCTGTGCTGCTGTTCTGATCGAGTCATGTTTGTATCATAAATATTACACTTATTGCCTTTGATTTTGCCAAATTTCGCAGTACCTAGACTCCTCCTCCTCCCATATAGTCCGAAAAATCGAGGATGGTCTGTATTTGCATTTAAGTGTAAAGGTAAAGGAGTGTAAATGGTCAAAGATGTAAAAAAAAATGTTTTCTAAAGTCATTTTAAAAAGCTCATTTTCTGTTTTTAAGTATGCTTGCTGCTCAGTGAATGGGGTCAGTAAAACCCATCCGCGTTTGCACAGTGTTTGCAGTTGTTCCTGGTGGCCTTGAGTGCTGGTCATTCTAATAGTGCCAGTAAGAGACACACTGCTGCAATGGAAAGTGACGAGATGTTCAGTTTTGCACCTGTTAATGATAAATGAGTCGGTCGACAGTCGAGACTGAATAGGAGTTTTTTTGCGATAAAAGTGGGATTTTATTTTTGGCAGCTTTAAATTTGTTTTTAACTTTTAATATCTCAAGTTTAATAACAAAATGCATTTATCCTACAGTATTTGTGTATTTATTGTAGATACATTCAAGGTTTTTTCAGAACTTAACTGTAGCTAAATGTGGGATTTCTGTATTAAGCTTTTATTGCTTGTCATTCAGCAGGGAAAGTGACTTTGGATTTACGGACAAAATGAGTTCCGACTGTCCTCTGGCCGCAGCTGTGTTTCTTAGTTAAGGAGACTTTTTTAGGATCTTAGTTGTAACCAATAATTACGTGCAGCAAGAAATGAGTAATGTAACTAAATTATTTCATTTAATGGAACTTAAAGTGAAGAACCATTCAAAATGTTGTGATACAGAATTCACGAATTCTCTAAATGATCAAGTGTATGGAGTACAGAAGCAGATTACTGTGAACCTGAAGTCAGGCTTTGCAAAGGCTATTTTTGTGTAAAAAAGGACAGTATTAATATGTGGATCTTACATGATGTTCACAAAGACCTCATCATTACGGTGTCTCTTTTCCCCTAACACTTAAATTCCTGGACATGCAGTGAACATTTTCAACTTTTTCTTCCATTTTTTCATGTGGCTGTTCCAGGGGGAAGATGATCTGGGTTTGTCTGAGGTAACCTCATATCTGGGGATTTAAACTCCAACCATCTTCTAGCTCCCTCATGTCATTTTGCTTCTTTCTGCTTCTTTTTATTCTTAGTCTATACTCCCATTTTCTTGGTTCCCCCGTTTCTTCTTCTTTTTCAAGTTCCTTCCCTGGTTCTCTTTTTGCGTTCCGAATGCTCGCCTGTATAGCCCCATTTTTACATATGCATGTCCACATATTTTCTCCTCTCTATATTTGCATTAGTGATGCGGCCATTTCTCCTTTACAGGAGGAAGAAGAACTGCGACAGCTGCAGGAAGACCCACAGGTTTTGTTGACTGTTCACCAGTCTCTCCCAATACTCTCGCGCCCTTAGCCTTACCTCTGTCTCAGATTCTGGTTCTTTCCTTGTCCCATTTCTCATATCTGTATCCATAGTGACGTGTGATGCCATCCTTCTTACTTTATTCCAGGCTTAACCCAGAACAGGTAAATTGGCTTTGCTTCCGTAGCACATCTTCTGGCAGAGTATGTCAGTTATGTGACAGTGTCATGTCAAAAACTGTCATCGTAAGGGTTGCCTGAGATGAGTAGTGCCAGTTTCTAAAAGGCTCCATGATGGAGGAACTGGGATCACTGTCACCATTACAGTTATGCGGATTAGTACTGAAGAGCTCCATGATTCTCAGACTGGCTTCAGTCTTTCTCATCACCTGATCACCCCAGACTCACTGCCCACCTCTCCCTCACAGTAACCCTTTCCCCTAGGTGTGCTGAGCCTTGTTTTTCCCCACCTCCCTCTGCTTTATGTCCAATCCCACTCATTCCCCAAGCAGGAGCAGGAAGAGCTGCTCGGTGAGCTGGTTTCCTGTTACCTTCACCTGTTGCTGTCTCACCTGAATCCTCCCAGTCTGTGATGCATGGATTAAAGGTCCATGCATCCAGCACAACCTGCATGTCTGTTGTCCCAGATGTCTCGTCTTCTGAGGTCGACTCCCAAAACGCAGTTCTGGACTGATTGCTGTTTCTCCTCCTCTCCTTCACAGTGACTTGGAGTGTCTAATAAGGAAAATCACAAGGAAAATGTCTTTATTTTCATTTCTGGTTTGTTTACGTGAATAATTCCCCTTTGTAGGAAGAAGAGGAGGATCCAGTCACAGAGGTACATTTTGTAGGCAAAAACCGAGCTTGTTGAATGCACCTGTTAGAAATGACAAACTTCTGAAAGAAGAAGGAATAATAAGGCAATGTTTTCACCTAACAGGATTAATCTGTGTTGTAGACTTGTGGTGATTTTCTTGTTTTTATTTTTAACAGCTTTTTTGTTAGTGTGTTACTCCAAATTCATAGATTATTAATGGCTAACTATAGAAGTAGTAGTTATGGTGGGATGTTGCGTTTACTTACCGCTAAATCCCATGTGTTGTGAAAAATGTTCACTGGTCCATAAAGCATGTGTAATATTCCGAAGAAGCAAATTGTTGCAAAACGACGGGAAAATTTGAACCGGAACCTCCTGGTGACTGGATGATTTGAGGAGCCAGAATGGAGGTGAAGGACAAATCTTGTTGGCATTTAAAGCCTTGGTGTGGACTGTACCCTCCTCTTTTGATGCAAATAAGGGACCATTGCTGGGGAATACAGAACATCTTTTCAGCCAACTCCCTCATACTGACTGAGGAATATACCTAAGGTGGAGCTCTCAGGGTGTCTAAATGGGGGGTAGATGGTGTGCTGGCATCAGTTGACTGCTGTGATCACAAATACTCAAGTAGACATACACCGTGTGCCAGTGATGTTAAATGCCATCTTCTGACCACCAGCCCTGAGATGAAGTCTTACATCTCTTCCATGGTGTCATCGTAACAGTGGGAAACCCACTGTCCCGCTAACCCCACTGGTCTCACCTTGTCACCGCACCTTATCTGATAGTACTGACCCATCCTTGCACCAGCCTGAACCCGAATGCCTCTGCCGACACTAACACTCCTGAGTGGGCCGCCTGCTGCCCTGCCAACACTCTCGTTCTCTCCCTAAATCTGCCAAGGAGGAAGACGAAGGAGCAGATGCCGAGGTAGAGCGCCAGCCTTTCACATGATGCCTGGACACAAACTGTCTGGTTGTTGCCAGGCTGAAGACTATGGAAAACAAGCTCTGCAGTCTTTTGTGTCTTTGCTTTGGCAGCTGATTGTTCTCCAACCAAAAATAAGTCAGCGTTTATTTTAGAACAGACATATGCTGCGTAGGCTGTTGTGTAAGGACATGCTGTAGTTAACTACAGGCCCGCTTTCATAACCATTTCCTTCTGCCAGATTTTCAGTGCATCCAGTCTTGTCTCGCCTTTGACCCTTTCAGTGGGTTTATGTGTTATTTATTATTTTTAAAAAAGCTTTTTTCTAAGGAATTGGATCCGGTGAATTAGCATTACTAGTTTCAGCGTGCAAAAGGGTGCGTTAATGTTAACAAGGGTAACGCAGGTGCGGAGAAAAAAATCTAGACGGTAACATAGAAGAAAAAAGCTTAACTCCTTTTTTGTGTCCAACAGGATGAAGAAGATGAATAGTCCTGGCATGCTGGATGTTGCCCATTCTATTTACCCAAACTCCAAGGTAAATATAATATTTGCACCATAGTTCTGCACAGGTTGTTGCTAGTGGGATGAATCACAGTGACAATTCCACATCTTTAGAGGGTCCACAATTTTAAAAATAAAGGGAGGGGGGAGCTGATTTTCTTTCAGGGGGCAAGAATTCTGAGCTACTGCCCCCAATGGAGTAATGCAGTGGCACAGCTGGTGCCTCGCTGTACCTGGGCTATACCGTCAGATAAGAGTGTGAATCCAGCTCATTCTGTGCAGAATTTACATTTTGTTTCCATGTTTGCTTGGGTTTCCTCCCACAATTCCAAAGGTACAGTACTGTGCAAAAGTGCTAGGCATGCAACTTCAATGTCTGTTGAGAAGTACAGGTAGATTCTTATCTACCATCAGGGAGGTTTCTGCTTGGTCCCAAATTTATTCTGCAGCCTGAGAATGACCTCAAACACCCAACCTCAGTCATACACAACTATGTTCAGCAAAAAGAAGGAATCCTGCAACAGATGGTCTGGTCCCCACAGAGCCCTGATCTCAACATGATCAAGTCAGTCTGGGAGGACATGCAGAGACAGTCAAAGTCTGCAGAACAACTGTGGCCAGTTCCTCAAAATGTTTGGAAGAACCTACCAACCTCTACCTTAAACTGCATGCAAGTTTGCATAAGAGAATTGATGCTGTTTTAAAGGTAAAGGGTGGTCCCACCAAATATTGATGACTGACTTTTTTTTGTCTACTGCACTTTTTAGAAGGTTTATTGATTAATAAGTATTCATGCCATTATTTCTGGAACCATCCTCGCTTTGTAGCTTTTTTCCCACAGGTGCCTAAGACTTTTGCACAGTACTGTACATTTCAGGTGAATGGATGACTAAATAAGTGTGGATGAATGAGTGTCTGTGCGGGTGTGCTTGTTCTGTAACGGACTGGTGGTCTGCTCAGGGTGTATCCTGCCCGTCACCCTCTATACTCCTATGGCTGCCCACGTAGTTGGTGAAAATATAATCCTGCAACTAAAGTTCCGTACATGACCACTGGGAGGGGCTACAGGATTATGTAGCGATACTGCCACTGATCCCCTGTGACCGCTATGTGCAATATCTAAAGTGAAGAATCTCAACATTTCAAATATTTTTTGCTAACAACATTTGCAAGAGAGAATGTTAACTGAATGGGATTTACAATTTGATTTATGTTTTTTTTTTTTTTTTTAACAATAATTAGCTGATGTACTTATTTTTTGATTGTGATCACCTCTTGAGATGAGAAAATCAGATTCATCTAACTAGTTGAAACCACACCCTGCAGAGTGCAGCAGCCCATTGTAAGGTGGTTACTTGTGGACACACTTATATACCGCAGGTAGTTTAGAATGGTCTGTGAACCTGACACACATCTTTGGACTGGGGGAAGAAACCCAGAATGACACAGGAAGAATATGTGAATTCTACACAGACTGGATTCAAACCCACACCCATACAGTCCAGGCACTATGAGGCAACAGCTTTACTCACTGTGCCGCCTGGAAAGTCACACTTAACTATATGAAAACATGCACACAAATCCACTATGACCAACCATCACAGCATCACAACTTCTACTGACACGCTTGCTATTTACTCCATATTTAGTGAATCTCTTCTCATATCATAGCCCAACCCTGTTCGGCCCAGACTGCCTCCTGGTATGACGTTAATAAGCCACCCACCGAATAACCACCACATCAAGGCTCCAAACGTTTCCCTGTGGGTACCTGTGGACCGGGTTTCTCCCAGAATCGTTCCAAGTTGGCCTGGTGGTGGCGCTGTTAAACAGCTGGTAGAGCAGGTGCAGCTCTCCTGAGATCACGACTGGGGACCCCTGCTTTACAGTGTTCCACACACAGTGTAAATCAGGGCTTCCCCAGTCCTCCTGGGCTGCTGTGTATGTGTCTAGACACTCAGGTTTCCTCACTGAACTCTTTACAGCATTCCTCTCAATACTGAGGTTGTTAGCGGCCTAAAAATAGGTTCAAAAACCTGCAATGAGACAGGACCTGAAACAGCATTTAGGATGGTGTTCATTTTTGACTGGGAGAAGAAAAGAGAGACCTCTTTTAGTTGCCATAGCTGGTGTTTTTGCAATTATGTTCTCTCAGGTGGTGAGAGACCAGAATACACTGTGCTGTTTACCACTGAACCGTAATGGCCTCCTGTTTGTGTCGTCAGATTTGCTCCTCCAAACAGTCCCAGGCTGCGCAGAATTCCTGGGGGTCTAAATCTACAGCTTAAATCGCATCTCACACACATTCCTTTCTTTTGGTGGTGCTTGCAACAATCTTCAAAGCCAGACACGTTGCTGCTCACTTTCTGACAGGTGCAGGAACCTGTGTCTGTGGAGTTTGGGGGGGGGGGGGTGATCGTATCCAGTCATGTGATCAGCGCAGGGTTTCTGACTTTGGCCTTTGTGTCAACCTTGTTTTCTAGCCACAACAAGACCGTCCTACCAACCCCCACCCATCCACCTTTCACCGCCTTGCACTGATGGAGGACCCTGATGATGGAACCCTGAACCCAAACCCTGCAGTTGCTGCCTGCCCTTCATTGTGCAGGACACTAGTAAATGGAAGTTTTATGTACCTGACAACAGTGACACTTTAGTTTAGTGTTAGTTATTTGTTAAATTGTCGATCCGGCACATTTGTAAAAGTTTACAAAGTACTGGTTGTACTGAGATTTATCTCATCGTCATTTCAAATTGGTTAGAGCAGCACATTGTTGTTCTGTTACAGAGATTACGGCGCCTGCTAAACAGAACGAGCGCAGAGACGTGAATAGTGAGTATTTTATTTAATAAAAGAAACTGATTTGAAGAGCTTGCTTTTCTGCACAAATGGCAGCACAATAGAGGTTGTGCTGAAAAAAATCAAAAGTGTGGAGTGGGAGGTTTTATACCCACACCCCTGTTGCGATAATGCAAAGTTTTCCGGCCGTCGAGAGCCCCTGCACATGTAGGAGTAGACAGGACTGCTGCCTTGAGTTGTTTTAGCAGTCGGCGTGAATCACTACTCATAAAGAACTAGCTAGTCGGTTTGGTTTTTTTTTTTTAACTCATCTGCAGCTCTGTCTAAACACACAAGTAGTCACTGAAACAGAAATTGAGACTCATAACTTAAGCATATGAGAGTACGGTCCATGGATTTCTAGTATTTTAGTCCTGAAAACGTGTTTTCCCCACTTGGATAGACAGTTGTGCCGTGTTCATGTTCGATCACCATTTGCAATGGTTTGCATGACATTTTTGTACAGATATATTAAACACCATTGATCTGGAAGGAGAACACAAGGTTACAGCAGTGCACCTACAATGCAGTAGTGTCAGAGGCTGTAATATAGTGGGTTATTGCTGTTTCTTCTACTGCCCGACTGCACACTGTTGGCCCGCAGCGATGCAAAGCACGAGCGCCGCAGCTTTGCTCCCCGTCACAGGACATGTACAAATATTTGGCCGAAGTGCATCAGACATCACCATTCTGCACCACCACCCAGAGGAACTAACCCCCTGGTTCAGATGTACTGCTGTGTTTACATCTGCGGTGCCCCATCATCAGAGAGAGTTTTGAACTTTGTTGAACTGTGCACTTTCAATAAAGGATGTTTAAAATCATTTGAAATATTACTAGATGTAAGAAGAATGTTAATAAAGTCGTGAGAGGTATATTACTTTCTCATGATGTGTTAATTTGTTCATTGGCATAATACTTTTAGAATCACACTGTGAACATTCATATGACTGATACACGACACAAAGTGGAAAAGTTGAACTGTTTTGTCTTGAAAGTGACATTTAACTTCATTTTATCACCCATTTGTTAAGCCAGTGTTGACATCTCGCCATTATCTCCGATGGCCCTGTGTGTTGATCATTTTTGCAAGATTTCTGAAGTTTCTAAAACACTGCAAGGACATCCATGCTCCAAAGTCGCAGGAGGTACAAACTAGACTGCATGATGCCGAAACATTTTATTACCAAACTGGAGGATGCAGACTCGTCACCGCTTGCAGATGGTAACTCCTGTGTTTTTTTTGGCTTGGGCAGGGGGCATTTGTCTGTTAAGCATTAAGAAAGGAAAGGACTTTGCTTTCTGCTCATGCTGGATGTTGGGGAAGACGGTCTGGTTCAGGTCTTGCTCTTTTCCAAAGTGGCCCTGCTGACCACATAGATCCATGGTGTTGGTTTTTTCCTGAAACCTGGAGCAACTTTCTGTGTGATCAGGCCAGCTGTTCAACTCAGCAGGTGAGAAATATAAAGCTGCTGGAATGTGGTGACCCAACTTGGCTTCTCTTTAGGTTTTTATAAGTTACTGCCGGAGATTTGAAGCTGGGCTGTGCGATTGGATTTAAATTTGATCCCTGCTCGTCTATGAAGAGTTTCCACGTTCTCACTGTTTTGTGCCACAGTCCAAAGATGTGTTTCCGGTGAATTTCCCATACGGTATGCGTGAAAACATCCTTTTGGGTTTTACAAATTGCAACTTTTAATTTATAGTTTGACGTAAAGGTCAGAGAACAGTGACGGTCACATCGATTAGTTCCTGTTCTGAATAGAAAACAATCTGTTAAAAGCAATTAAAAAAAGAAAAATTATTTATGCAAAATATTTTCATGCTTGCTGTTTTAAACAACCACTCGCAGCAGAGCAACCATCATGTTTTAACACTGAAGGCGCAACAAACATGAGGAACCTACCGGAAGCTGGCGTTTTTTTGGTACACAGGCAGGGACATCCATGGTACCAGAGGCAGGACAGCAACGTACACGACCAGCAGACCAGCAACGCGTTCTGACACAGCACACCAAATGTCGAGCGAAGACAGACTAATACTGCTATTGAATTAAACAAGTACTCAAAAGGTCAAAGTAAGTCAAATCCAGCTGAGATGAAATATGTTCTGAACAGCACATTTCAACAAGCGCCTTGTCAAAGAGGCCTTTATCAGAATGACAGTCATGGAATATTAAATGAGTGAATAAAAACTATTAATACTGCACATTATTTCCTTTCCAGAGGTGATCAAGTGCAACTCCAGAAAAACACTTTGTTAAAGATGGCAGTTTAAAATGACAGATATATGTAAAAATGCAAACTTGTAATTCATTTCAGTTAGCTGGACCTGCAGTGAGGGGATGGTGGAACAGCAGCGGGACAAACCACTGGTTGTAAGGACCTCACCAGGTCCTCATGATCTCAGTGGCTCCTCACAGCCCACTCAGGTCATGGTGGAGCTCAGCAGCTTCACATGTGGGACTCGAACTTAGTACAGTGAGTGGAAGAAAACTGCTCCCAACTGTCACTATCGACCCCCAGTTTTGCGGCAGTGAAAAGAGGACCTGATCTCAGTCACGTGGGAACACGACTGTCTCCTGGGAAACTAACTAAGTCCCGCTGACCCAGTTGACCTGAACCCCAGCGGACTGAGGGACGACACACATCCCAGCCTTAATGCTCGATAAGTGGTAAGACGTGCCATATAAAAAGCAAACGACCAACCTACAAATTACTCATTTGCATAAAAATGAAAAACAGAATTGAAAAAATACATCAAACAATATCACAAAAAAGTCATACAGAAAATCAGTAAAACAATTTATAAATCAATGTCAAAACAATGTGCAAACCAAAAGTTCTTTATTTTTAATCTGCACTTTTATGTTTTGTTTTCTGATTTGTTTCGTTTTTGTTTTTATTTTATCTGTGAGCTGTGGATGTAAGCAAATCTTCATTTCCCCAAAAAACATACAGTCCAGAGCAATTGAGAGGATTCACATTCTGTGCAGCTACATTCCCCTTTTCTCTCTTCCCAGTCAATTTACTGCTGAGCTGCGTCCACCTTGGCGGACGTCCTACTTATGGTTTTTTTTTTTTAATGAGTGGAGAAAATAGCAAAACATTACCTGAAATAATAAAGAATGCAGAGAAGAAACTTAAATCTGAATTGTGTTTGAGAGATAATCACATTTACAGTTATAAGGCAAATAAAAGTGCAAAAGTGTTGTGCTTGATGTGGCAAACTAGATGAAGCCAGCGGAGAGGGACGAAAAGGGGACGTGTGGACGTCAGAATGAGAGGCCGAACTCAACTTGTGCTGCAGAATCCGGCGAATAGTTTGAATCTTGATGGCAGAGGCTGGAACGTCACACAGGTGGGCCTTGCAGTTGGCCAGGTGGGAGGTCCCCACAGCCTGGACCAGGAGTTTGGCAGAGAGTGGGAAAAAAAAGGAAAGACTTGTATAGCGGTTCCCTTCAGCTTAAGCAATTTCCTTACTTAATCTAACACCATTCAGTTATAAAACTAGCAACTGAATATTAAAGTCTTAAATGTTTACAACAGGATCCAGCAATAGGGCAGTTATAACAGGCAGCATTTACTGCTAGCAAGCTTTCACTTTCTCGAGAGTACGATTTAGGGTCCCCGTGTGCTCACTTCAGCTTTTACACAGACGTCTTTTATGATTTTTCCTGCGTGAGTTACAGTGTCCTGTGAATGTTACACTGTGTTGCACACTCCCTTAAACATCAGTTTTCTGATGACATATTCTGGACTCCACAAATTCTATCTATCTATCTATCTATCTATCTAATCTTGCAGGCTTTTTCTGAAGAATGATCAGTTTACTGAATAATTTGCATGTGATGTGTGTGTGTGTGTGTGTGTGTGTGTGTGTGTGTGTGTGTGTGTGTGTGTGTGTGTGTGTGTGTGCATATCTGTGTTTGTTGGTTTCTCTTTGTTTTCTTTTCAGCCATGGCGTCACTCTACCCTGACAACACACTCATGTTCGTGGCACTTTAACCGGACATAAACGGAGATGAGGGTGTGAAACAGACGGGAGTTGATGTTTTTAAGCAACTTGCAGCTGAATCCCGCATAAACTGTTACAGCAGGAATACTGTGCTACCGGCACTCGAACAAACATCTGGGTTCCTCCTGTCTCTCAAAAAAAAAAAGACAACTCCACTATGACTAGCATTCACTTCACCATGCCCTTCACAATCGCTGCACTGCATAAGAATACAAGTTCCCTATGTGTGTATTTGAAGTACATTAGTATGTTTATTGAAGAAATTCAAACATGCTTTTCAAGCATTTTGTTGAAGTGAGCATGCAAATGCCTGCATGTAAATTTTACAGCTGTCACAGCAACTGCATCAAATGCGATTCCCATCACAGAGAGCGAAAAACTACCGTAAATCTAATGTGATAGTAGTGCTCTCTACTTGAGCTACAAACATGCTTTTATTCCATGCTTGAGTGTGACACAAAACCCATTTATATTCTCCCCCATAGCAGCAACACTGAAAATTTATTAGAGCAGAACAAGCAAAACATGTTTTCTAAGGTTTACTGCAGAGCTTTTTCTGGAGGGAGAGAGTGCAGGGAAGGTTCTTCCCTGCCTTCCTCGGTGGATACATCACATCTACTGTGTTCCCCTGCCATACAAAGGTAAATTGCTGCTCACAAACACTTTGTAAGTTGAATTCTTGTAAATCCAAGATGTATTTGCCATTAGTTTCAGGAGTAAAAATTCCATGTGTTCCTGAACCCCCACACTGAGGCTGAGAACTTCATGCAACATCAGCCAAACTATAACTGAGAAGAAGACTGGCTGGTGGCTCTCTCCCCCTCAGCTTTAGGAGGAGCACAAAACCCAAACTCAGTCATGAATGTGAAGAAATGCCTCTGAAGATGAAGTAGGGGAACTAAATAAATTTTAATTCTTGTAACCCTAATTGGGCCTATCTTGTTTGAACCTTGTCTTGTTAAAGAACCTCAAAGTCTTGGAGTCACTAAATTGGAGGGCTAGTGGAAAGTCCAGATGCTTGGAGCACCAAAACATTCAACACATCTCATTTGTCTTCACTGCAATTGCCCAGAGTCTCGATTTCTGTCTCAGAACAACCCCAGCAGGTTTACAAACATACGCACCTACGATCAACTTTTCGCAAAGGCTTTTAACCTCATTCCACATGTGAAATGCACAGGTTCGCAGTCTGTCTGCTCTGTGTTCAGTAGAAGACTCTCCTCTCTTGCCAGGGGTGTTTCCCTTATTGTAGGTAGAGCCCTGTTTTTCCACAGTGCTCCTGGGTTCCCAATTCAGCATCAAATGCAGCACCCAAGGGCCCTGGCAGTTCATATTCTGGGTTCTGTACGACATGGGTGTTCTAGCTATCTCAGTAACGTACAGCGTCCTGGAAGAAGACAATGAATTTACTGCACAGGACCATTTGGTGTCTCCCTGCACATCTTGGGAGTTCATTACAGACAGAAACGGCTACCCAAGGTCAGAAAACCTCCACAAACTCTCGCCACAACTTTTCCTTCATTGGTGTGAAGTGCAAACGGTGCATTTTTTTTCCCCCTTATCTGCTGTTGCAGCATGGAAATAATTTGTTTCAACCTCTACAGGTGTCTCAGTGCTGAGGACACATCAACAAGGAGGAGAATGTCAGCACACCGCTGCCACAGTAAACAATGGGAAAGCCAACCCCGGTAAGGAAGCCTTGGTCCTCTGAGCAACCCAGCAATCTAAACAAGAGAATCCCAACTTTAACCAAAGACCAGGCACTTGATGAGTAGATCTGACAACAACCTCACTGTAAAATTTTAGTACAGTTTTCCCCACCTTTGAATGGCATTTTTTTTTCTGAAAACCTGTCTGAACACTGATAATAAAACTGAAAATATAATTGCTGTTACTTTTAATGAAACACTTTTAATGCATTCCTAAGCCCCAAAAGTGACACCCATTTATACTGAAACAGTAATCACTCTGTATCCGAATCTAATTCATTCCTGAAAATGCGTCTGATACCAAAATTTTCGGGTGCCTATTTCCCATTATTTCAAAATGGGGAAAATAAATAAATAATGTGCTCCCGGTCCAACAGAAAACAGCTATATAACTATCAGCCCATGACGTAAGCATGATAAAAACACCAGTTACGTAATTACAAAAAACAGTTACTGCTGTCATTTGCATATTTATACTGCATGGTGCAGTGTGTACAGTACAGGACATTTCATGTTACTTACCCTTTCCCAGTGTCAGTATGTTACACACAGGAGGTGAGAGGGCGCATACATGGGTTCGCAGAGGGGGTTCAGTGTCACGAGATGTTGAATTAAGGGGCTAAAGATGTGTGTCAATGTAACCCACTGCATTCGCCTGTTAGTTTCACACAACAACTGGCATTTAAATAAATAGGTTTATTTTTAAAAAATGAAATGGGCAACAAATGTAAATACTCAGCAAATGTGTTCAGACAAAATGAAACAGGCGGAAAAAGCTGAAAACACCTGTGCAGCGGCGTCTGCCTTTGGAAAAATTTGTAACAGTAGTTTATTACAATACATACAGTATTATTTTATTACAGTGCACTGTACAATATTTATTTGTAGATTTTTATTCCAGTTTTGATTTTTTATTATTGATAAGCTTTGGATAAAAAATTGTTATAGCAAAAGTTTTCATTTCGATACCGATATATAGTTAATTTTCAAGAGCCGTTACAGTGAAAGTTTGAATATAGTGAGTTTGGATACGGACACATTGCTGTATCGCCAAATCACATTGCAATGGATAGAAATATTCCAGTAGTTAACATTAGTTATCGTAACACAACATAAGTTTCCCATTGTTTATTACTC
Source organism: Arapaima gigas (assembly GCA_900497675.1). Classification (NCBI taxonomy): domain Eukaryota; kingdom Metazoa; phylum Chordata; class Actinopteri; order Osteoglossiformes; family Osteoglossidae; genus Arapaima; species Arapaima gigas. The sequence continues at coordinate 272,191 of UFQX01000218.1, forward strand.
TGTTATTACAGGGCTGTGTCTCTATATTCATTCAGTTCTTTTGTTGCTGCACTAAACAAGCACAAAAAGAACATACACACATTTATTACATGCAGACAAAATACAAAGACACTGAATAAGCTGACATTATTTGGATGCGCTAAATGGTTGCCAGGATTACTGAGATGATAACAGGTAAAATGAGAAAACAAAGGTGTAATGGAGCCTGAGAACTTAATGCACCTTTAGTTGTATAGAACACCATATTTTGGCTCCGGTACCACACTGCTCCACTGTCAGCAGATGCACAAAATCCAATTTAAATCCTCAAAGATGTGAAGAAATGCCTCAAAGGTTGAAGTAGGCATCTTGAGCTACTCTCCTTGTAGATTTGAATTCTTGTAACCTGAATGTGTGTATCTCCCACTTTCTAAAGTGCGTCGAAGAGGATTGAACACAAAAGGGAAATGTACTGCAATTCACACGACAAAAACGTTTCTGATCGGAAGGAAACGCAGACCACTGTGTCAGGGAATGGTCAGGTACTAACTGGTTGTGAGATAAAATCTGAACGGTCCTTAAAGTAAAAATTAAGTCAGAGGCCTAGCGGTGAAGTTCTAGGTAAAGCACAAACACCCAACAGCCTCTTTGTTTAGCTGCTACATGCACAGTGGTCACACTGCCATATTCACACTCCTATGAATGTTAAACTTGTTACTCCGCAGGGGGTCGGCCTGGGCACAGTGCACACCTCGTATTTTGCAGTGCTGATTTGTGAATGCACCTATTGATCCAGGAGTATATTAAAGAAGGAATGGATGGATCTCCCCGGCTTTGGGCGAGCTGCCTGCAGCAGCAGGCTTAATGCGAACTATGACAGTATGATATCGGGTCGAGCTGGAATGTGCAGCTGTGAGAATCGATTGTCCGGATATAAATAAGGGTCCTGCAGCACTTTGAACACAAATGTGACCGTTCCACAGCCAGCTCCGCAGCTAGTCAGCGGACCCTCAATAAACCAGCTGCTAAAATTAAAACACGTAAACACATTCTTTTCGTCAGCGCCGTTCAGGGCCTGGGGTACAGCACAAACACTCAGATATTATGCTCAGGATTAATACGGTGTTTGTCCCCGCAATGCTCTGAAGCGCGGAGATGTACACAGGTCAAAACCGGGCGTTCGCTGAAATGCGTCTCACGTGCGAGCAGAAATATTTGTTTCTGCAAAAACGTTCATGAATCAGATTCAAAAGTAGACATTCAATGGACTTGCAAAGTAAACCTTTGCAAAAAATGGGTGCGTAATAGTCTCTTTACAGCTTTTCTGTGGAGGTGGAATTTTTTTAGTTTGTAAAAATCTTAGCACGCATCCATGCCAAAACACACGGTGTTAATTTGATAAGCTGTAAAATTCACTTGTGTGCAAATTATTCATCTCTAGTGACTGAATAGCCTGTTTAGCACTAAATAGCAACCTGCTTCTTCAAGGCCAACGTTACTGACACAAATCTCTTTTTCTTTCTTATCTTACCTTCTGGATATCGTGAATCTCCTTAATGCTAAAGTGAATGCGTTCGAAGACGAAAATAATGGACTTGGAGGGTTGGGATGGGAATGTACGAATTCAGCACTTCTGTGGGATTGTTATCGAGGACAATGGCGCCATCAGCTCTGGAAGATCTTGGAGGGAGATCTGTGCGAACATCTCCCGAGGAGTTTAGCCCAAATGATTCAGAACAAATTAGGCTTAATCGAGCTCAGCTATTCCTGGACTAATAACTGGACTGTCTGTGAGAACAATTGGATTATTTTTTCAATTATTAAAGGAATTATAGGAACTTTACCTGAACACTCGCATTGCTCTGTTCAAGTTGTCTCACCCACTCCAGGATGTACAGTCCTCTGCATGCATCTTCCATTGGCACACAGCTCCTCTAGAGGAACAGTTATTGTATTTTTTCATGCTGGTGCACAGTATACAGAGTTTCGATGCATTAAGAAATAAAATGAGCTGTAGTTAAGGTGCTCACATGATTTCTGTGCTCCTCTCCTAACCGGAACTTTGCAGTCATTTCCTCCCTCCTTTCAGCCATATAGCAGCTTAGTAGCTTAGTTTGCCACCCCCCCACGACCCTCAAAAACTGATAGCTCAGCTGAAAACCCAGTGAGTGGTCCTCGGTTGGGGGGGGGGTGATAAGAACAGAAAGCAATGACCCATTACCGCCAATATATTACATAGCTATGCTCTTTATCAATGGCACTAGAAAATTCCCCCGACACATATACCCATTAACAGTAGTGTATGGTAGATAAAGTGCTCTGCTGTAGATGGGGGGGGGGGTCTGCAATGACATGCGTGTTTATTTAATTGTGCATCCAACCATCTCCGCCCCACCGTCAGCAAGTATTTCTGAGATTTGTTGAGTATCAGTTCAAATGTACTGGCGTGAAGTGGCCACATATCCACATAAAGGCCCAATTTCTCCTCTCAAGTCTAGTCAGCCAGCGTGACTGCACCACACAGAGGATACCATACAGAGGCGTGAGCACACACACACACACACACACACACACACACACACACACACACGCACACACACACACACACACACACACACACACACACACACACACTCCCTTACTTAATTGCTGCAAAAAAGACCACAGTTGTATTTCTCTGAAGCTGAAGCGGAGATTGACTTTGCTGTCTGAGCCCCGATGTCTCTGCCAAGGCCTGTGCTGAAACATCACTGAGGCTGAAGGCTGCTTTACACCCCAATAAGTGCCTCCTTGAGTCGAGGTGAAAGATGGGCAGTCCCTAAAAGGAGCACACATTTCATCTATGTAACTAATGCAGCAATTACATCTTAGTACTGGAGACATTTACAAAGTGCTTCTGCACGGCTGAGAAAAGTGGAATATATTGTAGGTTAGCTTTGTTAGGTTATGAGGTTTTTCTCACCTGGAAGACACGTCGTAACCGGAGGACAGCTGGGGTTAGTCCTGTCAACGATTAAAAACTGCACAGATGTATAAATAACTAGCTTAATATAAAAACCCAGCCTTATAAGTCACTGTGGACAAAGGTAATAACTGTGCATTCAGGCAAACTTTCCAGCAATATTTAATCAACTATTAAAAAAGAAACATTCGGAGACATCAACTGCAGATCGAAGCACAAATGTAGATTATGTAGCTGTAGTTGTGGCAGAAAATTGTCCATAAGTTACGGAAACAGAACTGTGCCCTCAAGGCTGCTGGTTCCGACTCCATACTCTATGCTCCTCAGCTTGATGTTTAACCCAGCAGTTTCAGTGAAATTTCCAGCTCTATAAACCAATAAGATAAGAAAACAAACAAAAAAAAAAACTATGAAATGTTGCGCGGATGAAAATGTCTGCCAAGCAGATAAATTATTCAGTTTAGGTATTATTCACGTCACTCCTCTTTCCTCCTGTTCGCAAATGGAAAACCTATTGAGGATATAAATTATTTAGACAGACAGCAGAATTCCCCCGTCTTTGCCACTCACTTGAGTGCTTTATTCCGGAGAATTCGTCACACAAAGCGCCTGCTTCACGACTGCTGCCCAGTTGTCCAGGTCCGCCGCTTGGGGAACATGCGTATTTGGGTTTGTTCTTCAAAGACATTAAACAGAATTTTTTTCCACTGCAAACTACTTTGTTCAGCAGGTATTTCAGTCCTGGAAAAGGAAGACACCAGAAACTGTAGGAAAATGAGAGTAAGGAAACTACATAGTTCATATCTATACTGGATAGTGCGTCATTTATATAATTTTTTGGCTTTGGTAATATTCTGCACTGTATTTAGCCTTTTTCTTGTGCTATTTTAGGTTTGTCTTTTCACTTCGGAACAAATCCAGGTTTTGTTGTTAACTTGCATGTTTTTTAAAAATTTTTTAAATCAAATCATTGTTAGACTGGGCCCAAGAGGGACAAAGCAGTGCTCAGTTCAGCAAGTTCAGAATAAATCAACAAAGACATTTAATTCTTTGAGGCAATGTGAAGAAGGTTTGCTAACTATGCAGCTGCCTATGTCAGTTGTCTGCTTTTAAAAAAGCCAGCATTGTGGTTGCTTTAGGTACGTATTTTTGCCTTTATATAATAAATAACCACACTGAAAGACCAGGCAGTGAGGCGTCAAGGCCAAACATACAAATACAAAAGGTTCAGAAGTCTTCTAAAGTAAACAGAAGCCTCATCCATTGTGTCTGCTAAGCTCAAAAGTAATATTCTAATGCCCTGCATGCCCACTGCAAACAGCAGATAACCCAAACAGTAGTAGAAAACACACTCATACACACAGAAACAATCTGAATTCCTAAACAGAAACAGATCAACTATAGCATTTAAAAAAAAAAAAGTCACAGTCACATGTGCATCACTGCGTTTGACATCCTGCTCATCCCCAGGGCTAGGGAGTGTGAACATCTCTGGAGATGTCACCAGGTGATGAGGGCAGTTGGCCTATTGCCACTGCCTGGCCTACGGTTGGAGCCTCGAGCTGGTGCTGTGCTGGGTGGCATATGGCACGGAGGTGGATGAGGAACCATACAGCACCAGTGGCGTGACGTCTGAAGGGCTGGTCCTGTCCAACAGCTCCCTGCTTCTGCAGGCACTGGAGAGTACCAGAGTAGACTGCTTGGCCTCCCTGGCCACACTTCCATCACCTCGAACCAGCAGCATCTTCTTGACAGGTAAGAACATAAAAGCCAACTTCGCAGTAAGATAATGCACACCAACAGAGGCACCTTCCCCTCAGCAGGAAATTTAACTATGTTCATCTCCTCAAGGTTTAATTTAACATGTAAATAGAGTATATTTCGTATGAAGACCTTTAATAAAATGCCGTTTCTGTTCTTGCGACCTTTCTGTAATGTTGCAATATTGTAATATCCTGCACCAAAACACACCAAAAACTCAGGTTCATCTTAAGCACAGAAGTGTTGTTACTTGACAAGCAATATTTTATAACTAAAGTAAACTTTAAAAGCATTCTCAGTAAGGTGGGGACTAGTATTCAATTATGACAAAAAAACACAGGATTAAACACTTGAGGCTGTGGTCTAATGTTCTACAGCACCTTGTCTTGTTCAGTAGAAGACACCGGCCATTTGAAAGACTCCAATGAAGAACATAATTTGCTGATTCCAGTCACAGTGTCCACCAGTGTTTTTCTGTTGCTGGTCATCGTGGACGTGCTGTGTTACAAAAAAGCAAAGGAAAGCAAATGAGTGCCGAATAGGCAAATGCATCCCTTGCGCATATTACCGATAAAAAATTTGGACAAAGACACGAAAAATCACCTGCAAACAGCTGTCAATGAAATATTCCAAGACTACTCAAAAACTGTATCTTTTTTTTTTTAACAAAATTTATGAGCAACAACATGGGGTCACAGCAACAAAGACAGAAACTGCAAATACATCCACATACATAAAACAAGGGGAAGAGGCCAAAAGGTTAGGATATTTCACAGGGCTGATCACACAACACTATCAAATAAGGGTGTCCAGACATTCCAGAATTCCGCAGGGTTGTCATGCAGATCGAGCAATAATTTTTCAAGTGGAAGAAAATCAAACAGATATTCACTGTGGGATTGTTGACCGTAACAAATACATTTCCTTACCAAATACGTACAAGTAAGCGCTTTATGTTCCATAAAAACGTGGCCGTGTTTTAAAAAGACGACAGATGGGTCCAAATGGTGCTTCCTGTCACAGGTTTTTTGAGTGGTTAAGTGAGCCCCCTTCCAGCAAGATCGTATCCCGTCACATTACCAAAACGAATGCCTCAAACACCCCTAAACCCTACCTAACCTCTAAACCCTAACCCTTACCCCTAAATCCTAAGCCGTAATCCGGAAGACACACTAGAGTAATAGCTTTCCAATCGCTCGCTTGAAAAGCGGGATGACATCTCCATCCTGGAAGCTGCTTGCTAGGACATCACCACGTGCATATTACTTCAGTCCAGGCGCTCTCTCGGAAAAAGAAGAGAAAACAGAAGATTAGAGGTTCAAGACAGATGACTTAATTTACCTATTTATTAAAGCTATATTTTATTCTCCTTCAGGAAGCAGCTGTCGGGGGGAAATGAGGTAAGTCCTGAAGAATGCATGCTTTGAAGCTTGTGTATTATGAATCTAGAATCTATTTGGACTCCTTGACGGAGGGTTGAGAGTGATGGTCCTTGCTTGGTATTCAGACCTCGTCGCAGACTAATTGGTAGAAGCCGTGCAACAGAAGCACAGCTGTGGAAAAGCCCAGAAAATTGGCTTCCTTCAGCTGCCGCAGGTAACTGTCTGTAGAGCGAATTACAGCGACTTTGGGCAGGGAGCAACGGATGCTGCCCTCTGAATGATTCAGAACTTCTCTCCCAGGCAGATAAGTGGATGCTGCAGTTTAAATAAAGCAACTTAAATAAAACTTTAAATAAAGCACCTTGCATCTCGAAGGTGTTGTCCTGCCATTATTCAACCTGAAAAAGGTAAAGGAGTGCATATTAAGGATATCTAAAATATTTAATTGCATCCCGCTGTTAACTGGCAAGTTAGTGGTTATGATGTGGTGTTTGGAATTGTAATAAGGTGCAAAGTTGGGTGTTTTTTTAATTAAAAAAGAAAATAAAAAGTACTGGAAAAAATGTTACTTTTTCATCTCTGCTTAATAGTACAGGGATTAGAGAGAGTAGAGAGCACAGACACTGGTCAATATTTGTCTCAGTTTTTTTCAACAACAGACAGTACAATCCTACCTTGTGATTCTTCTAGATACACACACTTTAAATACAGGATCAAAACATCCTTTCATTGAACTCCTTACCAGACTTTTCCAAAGTAATCATGAATATCCCCACTGCACCAAGCCTGGCTGAGCAATGAGTTTTAACTGAAATAAACAGTGGGGCTCAAATTGAACAAGCTAAACAAACATTATGATGTATAACAGGTGTTTGACTGTGTACGGGGATCTGTGAAATGCACTGATTTTCCGTTAGCTTATTATTGTTTATTAGTTTACTGTTATTCTTTTTTGCTTTTATTAAGGCTATTGACACGAGAGCACCTTAAGTATTTCAGACCGGAAATCCACTCAGAACTGCCTGCCCTGGGATGGTCTGATAGACTCCTAACCTTGCGCCCAGTGATTTCAGGTTAGGCTCCTCATCACTGTGACCCTGACCCAGACAAATGGTTAAGAATAATGGATGGATAGAAATTCCTCCAAGATTATGACATTAAAATAAAGGCAGCTAGGAACTCACATGTGCAGACCTTGCAGTAAATCATCCATGAACAGGGGCTGCTGTGGTGCTCCTTGTGTTTAAGCAAAGGCAGAACAAGAACAAATCAGATTTGCTTTCAGGCAAAAGCTATCCGTTTATCACATAAAAGAGGCACACATCTCTTACAAAGCATTTTTTTTTACTCAGATACATCTGTCCCTGTACACCGCACTGTAAACAACAGGCAATTTTTTTATTTCATAACAGTTGTTTAACTAGTAATTACTCAATGGGGGAGTAATATAATATTCCAGAGCAGAAACTGGCCAAGTAACTTGCCAACTCAGGGAACTGTGCCACAGAATAAAATTAATAGCATCTCTTGAAATACAGCCAGCAACATCGATGTTATTAAAAGCCATCTTGATAACTGGATTAACACAATAACCAGATTAATGCTTTTTGTCCACTTTCTAAAATTTCTTTTTTGTCCCTGCAGATGTAAAAGGTTAACAAGCTTTTACTTAAGTGCCAGTAAAATCATCTCATCAGCAAAAAAGTTGACAGCAAAAAATGCAGACATCAAGCAAAAGCCTGTAAGTTTGTTGTATGTAAAAGTGTTAATAAAGTGGGGTGACTCTGTGGATTAACACTGAAGCCACCCTTGCCATGACATGGCTAAACCTGGATGCTTTATTTTCCCCACGAAGCTGTTATGGGCCCGAAATTTGCTTCAATTTCTACAGAAGAGCTGTGTGTTTGAATAAGATGATGTTCAGAGGTTGGCGTTTAGGGAGGGCTGGTGACTCTGGGATTGACCACTGAAGATCACGTAGGTGATGTGACTATATAGAGTTGTGCTCCATCACTGGGGCTGTTGAAGGACCTTCCCTCAACATCTGGGCTTTTCACAGCACATATATGAATGTCTGTCAATATCTCAGACCATTAATTATTTTTTTAAAATATTTTTTATCAAATACCTTATATTAACTTTACAACTAAGAGGGGTAAACGTTTATTATACTTTGAAATATGTTTTCAAATGTAAAAAATATAAATTAAACTAAAATATTTCTTACCACCTTAAGGTCTTCCATTTCTGTGCCATTTTTTTTCATACACACAGACAAGTGTGTTTTACTACCGGGTATGAAAGGTTAAATTTAACATTAAATTGATAACAATGGTATGAATTACCATCACATACCTTGTTACATGTTAGAAAGAGCCTTGGCGTGGAACAGGTTAATTCCCCTTATACTCCACTTTGTTGCAATATAAAAGCATTTAAAGAATGGAGCAAATCAGTGTCCTGGTTTTATCAAATATATATTGAGTGGTCTTTGCAAGCAATATTATAAGACTTTATGTGTGTTTATTAAACATGCAAGACAAACCTTGTCAACAAACATAAAAGGAAAAATTACATTGTGTGTTCCTCATTTATGAGAGATTGGATGCAGTGAAGTCAATAGCAGCAGAAGCAGTAAATGTGGATTGTTTGTTCTCACTGAACGAAAAACAGTGTTATGTGCAGTCAAACATTTCTCACCGATTCAGGGAAAGTGCCACCATCCGGCCAAGTGCTCTGGCTTTAGTGTCCTTGCGAAGGTCCCGTCATATAATGAACTGTTCAGGGGAAGCTGAAATGGTGAAAGGTTCAGCTGTCTCCCTTGTGGATGTGAACCCACCATGCAGTAGATTACCACGGTTTCCACTGCAGCATCTTCAACAGAGATGCTACAAAACCAGTCCAGCATGTCACCTTTGTTTAACCCACGCGGAAACCCCACTGCAAAGGGGTCATGCTGCTGTCATTCCCACACCCCACACCGCCATGTCTTCCTAGGAAAACAACCCAGAATGGTTTTCAAATGTACGTGCACGTCTTTTCTTTTTGCAAAAACCTGGCCTTGGGTTCATTAGGTCTTGTTAGAGAGAAGAAAAGTCAGGCTGACATTCTGAACCCTACCGCAATGCTCAAAGACCTGACTCAGCAGGTTAAGGTCAAGCCTCACTGTAACCTTCAGTACTCCCAGTGTGGACTCAAAAGCTCATTTTCATCTTTTGGATGTAGCAGATATTTTTTAAAATCTTTTTCATTCTTAGGACTCACAGATATATGTTATAATTGCACATTTGTGTAATTTCAGCTGGTACACATTGACTTGCTGACTGAGAAGGTTCCATGTAGCACTGTGTGCACAAAACTGAAAATCAGCTTAGCAAGATATTATATATTAACGTCTGTTCAACTTAGATTGTATAGTTATTTTTTCAATGAAACCTGTATGAAATAATTAGCTTATATAAAAATAGTTGAACATTTTATATATTCCCATCAGAATGTATTCAGAAGGTGGTCAGTTCTTTTTCACTGTGTGAAAGTGTGCAAAATCAAAAGCTGCACGGCTGAGTGAAATGTCAAGCTACAGGAGACATTTTCAGTGAGTGGAACAACCAGGGCTTTTGTTCTTATTTCTCACACCTTATGGTAAATGTCATGACTAGACTCAGTGGATCTTTAGTTTTTGTCCTTGATCTATGATCACATCACCACTCAAGAGCATTAACTGAAAGTGATAGATATGGATCAAACTGTTCTGCAAGTCTCTCTGGAGTGCAAGTCACATGCCCTAAAAATGCACATACCTGACAAAAAACCAACAGATTAGGTGCACCGGAGTATAAGTTGTATGTAGCAGGTATATTACTTGGTTCCTGAGGAAGAACAAAGGCATGTCCATAGCTGAGGCCTTGGAATCAGCTAAACAAAGACTAACTGCCCTAACTGACTGCATTGGAGATAACCAGACTGCCAACTCATAAAGATTAAATGCCAAAGAACCATCTAAAGTGTACTTTCAGCTGAAGTACAACTAAAGAGTGGACACAGATCAACCAGGAGTGGAAACAGGAAAAGGAATCATCACACAACACAGTTCACTATGGCCAAGACACCTGAGAACAGTGTCACAATGTTTCACCACTAGGTCAATCAAAACAGAGGTACCATATCAGACAAGATCCCAGGTACAGACTGTGCAAAGAAGCTCCTGAGACAACCCAGCACCTAGTAGTGGGTTGCAAGATGCAGGCGGGAACAACGTATACTGACAGGCACAACCAAGTTGCAGGTATTATATAAAGGAGCATTGATAAGGAATATGGCTTGGACACTCCCAAGTCTAAATAGGAGGTACCACAGAGAGTGGTGGAGAACAACAAATCAAAGATCCTGTGGGACTTCCACATCTGGACAGATAAACAGACACTGGCCAACCAACCAGATATAGTGGTTATAACTGTGATAATGGAGAGAAAACAGTAGTGCTGATAGATACGGTCAGTGATAGAAAAGTCGAGAAGAAATATGAGGAGCTGGAGAAATACCAGGGATTGAAAGAAGAACTGGAGAGAATGTGGAAGGTGAAAACCAAGACAGTCCCATTGGTGATAGGAGAACATACGCTGTGAACCCTAAGCTGGAAGAGGGGCTCTATCAGATCCCAGGACTGACATCGGTTTCAGTCCAGAAGAGCGCAATCCCTCAAACTCCCAGGTCTATGGTAGGCGTGCCGAGTCTGAGGAAAGTTACCGCCAACAGGGGAAAACTGGGTAAGAAAAGAATTTATATATACACATATCTTACAGATGTTTGTTTATTTATATATTTATATATTTATTTATTTTCTTCTTCTTCTTCTTCTTCTTCTTCTTCTTCTTCTTCTTAAGCACACACAAATGTCCAGTCAGGACCAGATTATGCTCACGCCCGTCTGACCGAGGCCTGTATGAACACGTTTCCATAAAAAAATTGATTAAGGTGAGGAGTTATAAGCCTCTCGCCTGCCCTCACTGACCCAACTCTAACTGCCACTGAAGCGCTTAAATCCACAGTGCTATTAACTGCATTTATCACATATTAAATCATGCGCTCCACACGCAAGATCCATTTATTCATTAAAACGCTGTTGGAGAAGTACGGTTCTGTGTAAATTACACTGTCATAACTGCTACATCTTTACAACTGTGGAAATACACCTTGGTGTAAAAAACCTGATTTCAGCACATCATAATAAACTAAACCAAATCGCAAAGAGTGTGTGTTGTTTTGCCCATAAAATGACAGTTTTGGCAAAACTTCAGGGCTGAAAGTGAACAAATCAGAAGATCAGTAATCAGAACCTTTAGCATTTTTTCAGTCCAGAGCTCCAGTAATGTGGTGAACAAAACAGCAACTGGGAGAACCTGGTTCTTTTCAAGTTCTAAGCTGGCGGAGAAAACCAGGTGAAGTTCCTCAGCTAGTGGAGAAGTGAAGAAGTTCCCTGCTGTAACTGCATGATAGATGTTTCCTCAGCGACACATTTGAAAACACACAAGATTCAATATTTGATGTGAATTGCTCATCCTTAGGAGCACCGGGACTCGAAGCTTCTTAAAATGTTTCATTCATGTGGGAAAATTAGTGTCCTCTGCCATGTTTCTGACATCTTATTAACTGGGATACTGTGGCTGTACCCTGAAGAAGGGTATTTTAGAGGTTGCTTTTTAAAAGCCCAGGCGTGTACATGATTAAGGTATATGATTCCAAAAGGCAATGTTAGGACCCGAAACACCCTTAATAAGCAGGCCTAGCATTAGTATGAACACTGAATGTGACTGTGACAGATAATAAAACAGTAAGAAACTAAAAGTTCACGTTTTCCTCAATTAGGCCACTGAAGGTAAATAGTGGAAAACTTCAACCAAAACATTTTCGTTTTGTTTACTAGCATCTATGAACCATCTGCTCCAACTGATGTGCTCACTGATGGAATGGGAAATCCATACGATGTCATATAAAACCACGCAAGGCTCATACATTAATAGTGCTGTCATGAATGATATATAGCATTCCGTTCCCCATCAAAAAACAGATAATATTCATCATTTCCTGCTGAACTGCCTCCCTTTATATCCACAGGACCATAGGCGGACTTGTGTATTATCGCTGATGTCAGCAAAGCCAGGAAAGACAGATAAACCAAATAACGTGGTTTCCTCGCACTGCTCTTTGCGTGGGTTGCGGTAAGCATGGTAAACGCTAAGGCTGACCCCTGGCAGTGACCCTTTGGCGAGGGCGATCAATAATAGATGTTCCTACGTTTCTTTTCAATAATGGATGTCGTCCTCCGTTCACCACCCAAGGTGCGCACTCCTTTGCTTGCGTTCCCCTCACGTTTCTGCAACGCACATTGTTCCGGAACTCTACCCCCCTCAATGATATCAAATCAATCAAAAGCAAAATCAAGTGAAGCTACAAGAGCAGCTCCTAAATGGAGCTCCTTTACACGACAGCAGGGGCCACATCAACAAGCAAACACAAATTACATTTCCCCTCTTCTGCCGTTTTATAATAAGTACAACGAGGGCACGTTCTGCAGTATGTGAAACCGCCTCCCCCCGTTGCCCACATCACACGCGCTCTCAATACTCTTATCAGACAGGAATGCAGCCAAAGCTGCTATGGAGAAAAGCACAGGCAGAACATGTACATCACTTGACTGCTGGTCCTACCACAGCTTGATGTAGTACATATTGGAGAGTGGCAATTATAACACCTTGGCTGAAGGATGATGCAACATTTGCATGTTATAATGGTAGGAAAAGATTAGTTGCGAATAAAATCGACCCTGTGGGCCGGCCATTTACCGCAATCCCACTTTCGTATAAGCTTTAATGACAACTTCTTTTTCTTCATCCATCAGACTTATCGAGAGGCTGTGTTTTATTCTGTTCTGTCTGCTTGTTGACTCTGGTCTTACATGCCATTAGTGAGGTGAGCGCGCAGAAACCCGCACGCTCCCACACCCACGCAGACACGGACACGCTTTTTTCAGGGTGTAAAACTAGTTAATGGTTAATGTTAATATGCAGACTGTGGTTATTATTATATGTGGAAGTGCTGCACTATCAGACACGTACACTTGCAAACAAGAGAAGGTTCAGACACTGTGCCCTTTCACCTCTGCTGTCTCTGTGAGCCCTGGTCACCTGCCTGCCTTCGCTGTGCCAGGTTCTTAATAAGTGAAATGCTGTGCTGGTGGTCCACATGAAGTGCCGCGGACACCACAGGCCTATTACGTATCCTGGCTGACGCTGCCTTTTCGAGGCCTGTGGGGGTTTACCATTTCATCAGACAGGTGTGGGTCGGACTGGAAGGATACGGGAAGGGGTTACCTAAAACCCCTCCGGCTCTGCTGCTTTTCACCCCACTTGGTCTCTCTCTCCTTCCTCCTCCTTCTTTTGCTTTGCGCCGTGTTCCACCTCAAACTCTCTTTTTGCGAGTGAACCCCTTAGCCATGCAGCAATGACTCAGCCAGGTGCTCCACATGTCGCCTCTCAACTTGGGTGCAGCATTATATAATTCTGAGCGAAGGGGAGAGTGCTCCTGCCTTGTCAGGTTCTGCTGTTTCACATGCCGGTGATCTCAAAAAATGCTTTACAGTTAAACCCAACCCAGTGATGTTTTGGTCCAGCTCCTCAGCTCCCTATGTTGGCTTCACACAGTCTTCTCCTAACAGGTAAATAAATAAAGAGAACCAGAACTAATGGCTTTCCGGGGTGGCCCAAGGCACCTCCAGTGCCTTATCATTACTTGCTCTTCTGCGGGTTTCTGTTTTGCTACAAATCACCCAATGAACCAGAGTGGCTCTGCAACAGCGACACCGCAGCTGTAACAATGCAGCCACGTGGCCTTTACATATGCATGAAGTGCCAGTGTCACTTTTGCAGCAGGGGCCCCCGTATGAAGACAGATGTGTCTGTGTGACGGTAATGGTGCAAACACTTTGTCTGTGTAAATGAACTGTCAATTCAGAAAGTTCTCATGTCTTATCTTTGGCAACTCACAGTGAAGAGTCTCAAAGATCACAGACCCAATTCTTATTTTAATATTCACACAGTAATAAAATACAAGGCCTGAAAGTGACAAATAGATTTGATAAATACGTATACGGGCATATTGGAGCTCGGGCGGCAGGGAAATGCTGTATTTCCTGAGGACTGACTAATATGTGGGGATGTAATTCAATTCGACTCAAATGAACCCCTCTTGGCATCACTAATGAAACAGTTGAGCTTTGTTTGTGCCTCTCAGAGCAATGCTAATGAGTAACTTAGCACGCTGGTGAGTGACTGAGGTGCTGTGTCTCTCGAGAGTATCTTTGCTGAGTTGCACTGTGGAGATTTCAACAGATCCACTGTCTTGTGTCCAAGCTGTTACGGGCAAATGGTGTGGGTCTCTATACTCGCTCCAATAGCTTAATAAGGGCCTCCTCTTAATGAGGTAGCTGTGCCCAAGTGCAATGGGAGAGGTGGGACAGGTGGTAAGACAGACATTTGAGTCCTGGTGGTCCAAGACAAAGGGGCTCGAGAGGCATAAGAAGCTGCTGGGATGAAACGGAGCTACTCGCAGAGCTTTTAAGGTGCACGTTCTCAAGCGGTGATTTTTGAACAACACTGTCTTTTAGCACTTGTCTCCAAGGGGATCAGTTCACATTTTACTTAAACCATTTGTTCTTAATATTATTCTAGACTCGATATTGTTTTTGCTCACACGAGATGGCACAAAGTAAGAAAAGAAACCTCCTTGTGCCCTTGGAAAACCACTGGAAGGAATTCTGGGACCTCTGCTGGATTTTCGGAGAAAACAGGAATCCTTTTCGTACTCTTTGTGGAGACTGTGATGAAAACGGTGGACGATGGGCTAAATTAAATTATGCTCCACTGACGTAGTTCCCCCCTCCTTTTGTTGTCTCTCATTCGTTCGCAGAGTTACATGTTTTAATGATCAAAAAAGAGAAAAGGATGGGAATCCATCTGGGTAATGCGGCATTTTTGGCTCTCTTTTTACACACCGTGAGCAGTGCCCAGGGGAACATTATAGAGTCGACAGGCAGGAATATTCTCTGGTTCATTTCTTCTGTGGTTCTGCTCCTTTGCTTTAATAAACTTGCAAAAAGTCACTTAAGCACTTGCTTAGACAAACTCTCTTAAAGTTGTTTGTTTTGAGCCACCTCTTCGTCTTCTTCACATTAACCATGGACTGGATTTTGTCTGAAACGGTGTGTATTCATGTCCATCTGCTATGGCTCGGCACAGGTGGACCAAACTCTGAAGTCAGCAGGGCAGCAGTTCAGCACATTGAGCACTTTGAGGGTTCCTGCCTGCTGACAGCACAGGTCCTGATAGATGGTAACACAGCAGCTGCTTGGCATACAAAACAGTGCCAGACTTCCTAATAGAATGTCTTCCTCTGAAAAAACAGCTTCAGCAAAATGCTCAGCCCTGCCCTTTCTGAAAGATGCTGTTGGGCGAGACCTCCCCAAACAGCAGGGGCAGAACCAAGGGCTGCCTACCTGCCATCGATTAATCGGTGGTCCGGTTCGACGGTGAGATATGACTGCCACCATTCATTCTCCACAACTGTCACAACCACCCAAATGGCCTTTTGCTACTCTGGCTTGTCGATGCAGTTTTGGAGACCAAGTGCTGCTGGCTGACAAGTCCCTTTATTTATTGGAAATTCAGTGTCTTGGAAGCCCTCACAAATCCCTGCCCCTGCTACATGCTACTGGCTTCTCACCTACAGTGTGTACATGAAACATATTCAGAACAGGTAAAGTGAACTTCAGTCTGTGGACCATCTGAAGCTGGTCAAAAGCCACGTGAAAAATTTTGTGAAAAATACGGGTGTTTGTTAATTTAGAGCTTTAACTTATGCTTGTTGTGATGTTTGAATGGCAGGTGTGCACATATCCTTCCTCGCTGTGTTGTCCTCTGTAAAAGAGGAGAAGGAAAAGGCCTTCCCCAGCAATTAATTATACGAAACGTTATCTCCAGCGCCGTATGAAAGGTCGCCTTCATTATGTGTTTTTTTCCTCTACAAGCTTCTCACTGTTGCCTTTTTCATATGAAAAAAATCAAAGCTTTGTGCCACTGTCCAAAAGGAATGAAAGAAAATGCTTCCTTTGATATTTGATCACACAGACTCCTGTATTGGCGGGACCTTTGGAACTTCAGCTGGGTAGAGGGTTCCCTGTAGCCCAAGGCAAAGGATACTTCCTCTGGGTTTATGGTAGGCAATGTGCCTTACAGTCAGTGGAATTCCTTCATAACAAATGTTACACAAAGGATACATGTCTGTGCACCTCAAAAACAGGTTTAAAACCCTATGCACTTTGATTTATATATAACATGCATATTATACTCATATATAATCTAAGAATCCTGTCCACCTTCCTACTCCTGTTCAGTTTTACAGCAAGTCCTAGTGGTCACTCACATTCATGCTTCCCATATCAACTGATGTAACAGTCGATTAGGTGTAACAATCAATTATACATCCAACTGGATTCGGGACATTTTTTGTTAAATGAACTGTCTTGCTTACAGACTTATTTGCGCTTATTTAATTTCCGAATAATCAAACTGACACTTCTCAAGCAAGCCATGAGGAAAACCTAAACAAACCACAAATGAAACCTGGTCAGTTACAAGTGCAGGTATCCCCTTTGACATATGAGTTACTGCCTAAGTGAAATTATTTAACACCCTTTAATAAGCTATGACCAGAAATGAGGGTGGGTTTTCACATTTACAAGCAGTAGCCAAGTTTACACTGGTAGTCAGTGTAAGTGTTGGAGTTTGTGAGGATCTTTGATGGTTAGTTAGTTATGTCTGTTGGGTTCGATGTGCAAAGGCAATAACTTTGCCCTGACTGGACATATGAGTGTGTACAGACCTGAGTGAGTGTGCACATGTGACAGTATGAAAGTGGAACCAGTGTTTGGCTCCTGATCAGTTTGGCCATAATTAGAAGACAGTGGAAAATTTATGTATAGATATTTCACACTTTCCATCTGTAGTCCATGTCTTGTTTTAGATTCAGCACATAAGATGAGGGACATTTTACTGCATGGTGCGAGCAAAGGCCTCAACCCAGCTGGCATTAAAATAGAGGCTAAATGAATAAATAATTTACTTCAGTGGCACAACCCACAGCGAGTATCTGACTTCAAGGCATCCTGGAATTTGTTGTCACAGTTTTTTGCGGTCCACGACTGATTCCATGATGCCTTTCAGACCGAATGTTTTGATTTTAGACATTCCACTTAATACAACTCCACCTCTGAGTGCCAACGCACATGTCGATATGAGAGCACCACTGCAGAGAAGATTGCGGCTGTGCAAGTAATTTTCTGTGGAACAGCCTGAGCAGAACATTATTTTGAACAATCCACAGCCAGGTCTTTTTAACAGATTCTTGAAACTACCTCTTAATAAGATGATTATATAAGGTTGTACGGTTTATGTGAACGAACAAAGATGACCCATTCTAGAAAAGCAGCAAACCGATTTGGCATGTTGTTGTATATTGCAATCAATAGATTGAATCCCCCAGCAATCCACTTTTCACAAAATTGCTGCTGAATATAACATTATGACTTTAGCATCCAGTGTAGTATATTTTCACACACAGCATTTTAAAAAAGGGTTTACTCCTCTGAAATGGCTGAGTTATTGCTAAGTCGAATAAATCTTGCTTCAACATGCAAGCTAAGATGTAAGTTCCTCATATGAATATGGCATTATAATGAAAGTTGTGGCATTTTGTTGGTAATTGACTCAGTTATGGCAAGTAAATAATTTGCTGGTATATAAAACTCAGCGTAAAACGAACAAGAAATGCATAGCTTGCTGCTAGTTAGACATTCACAAAATAAATACTACATACTAAAGACTTGAGATATTGATACAAAACCATGTACTGTGTCACAATGCATTCTGGAAGTTTACTGTTTGAATTTCTATAAGGAAGTGATAACTACACTCAGAGGTAAAATCTGTTCAGCAGTGTATTTAAAATGTTCACGCTTATTCTGCATCACAATATGGCTGTAGTCTTAAAAAGCTGGAAAATCTACCAAAATACTACATAATAATACACCACTACGTTGTATCGTGTATTTTCCTGTAGAATTTTGATCTGTGTGCTCTTACTTAAATATACTAAATAATATCTACTAACATGACTCACAAAGGTAAAAAATGTGTCTAGTTATGCTATCGCTGAGCTTAATTCAGTCCACTTGGGCTCTTATTTCAATAACACTCATGTCAACAAGTTCTTAAAATATGTGCCTAAATTTACATAACCCCTTTCCACACATTTTTGCATTAATATAGACAGAAATGAGATGCTACTCAGATTTTCTGACATTAATAACATAAGTAGCATTATCAAAAATATGTAGGAAAATGAACAATAAAATGGTAAATAGTAATGATACTGTAATACAACAGAAGATAAGTATGATTTTTGCAGATGGTTACAGATGTATTGCATTATTAGCCAAAAATCTGCATTGCAAAACGTGGACGATATTGCAGCAATAAAACTACAAAGCTATTTATAGAAGAATGATAACACTAAGCCTGCAACTGCATGTCTGTGATATTGTTCCTTCCTGTTGTGGACTGGAGAGGACTTTTACATTGCAGCAAATGTCACACCGAATGCCCAGGTGTCTATGCAGGTGAAAATCAAAAGACAGCCAAAAAAAGCTGATAACAAAGGACCAGAGGCATAGAAATCGACAAGTAGAGAGTTGATAATAGGTTATATTCACAGTGTAACATACACAGAACTGAATAGCCTGTTGGCACGAGGGAGGCTTGAGTGCATCGTTCCAAGGGCTTCCTCTCACTGTTGGGCCTCACAGCTGTGTTTCTCCAAAAGACAAGAAGGTAATTAGATCTAGGACCAAGAGTACTAGCAAAGAATGTGGTGAAAACAAGGCAAACTGGCACAGTTCTGGGTCCAGCCAATTGCATCAACAGCTACGTTGCCAGGACTGCCTTCAAGAATGCTCCATAAATTTGAAAATCTTCCTTAGTCCTCAGAAAACTTTTTGCTAGGAAAAAGAAAACCCCAGTCCTCATTTTCTTGTGCAGACATCTGTCGCGGCGGCAGGGACTGAGAAATAATTAATAGAGCTGAGCTAATGGCTATTGACAGGGCGTCAGGAATGTTGCCTAAAACTCCATGAAGCTTTCAAAGTTCTGTCTGCAGCTTTACTACCCTTAGCACCTCCACGCTATATGAAAAGTACTTGAAGTAAACCTCAAAAACCAGCTTGAGTAATGAAGCTGAGTACTTGGGGGAACGAAGAGTATTTTACTGAAGCAGTAATTTCACACTGACCCAGTGTACGCAGTGACAGATGGAATGAAGCTCTCGCACCAGTGGCCATTTTCTCTTCTCTCTTTCTGACCTCAATTGCTGCCCCACATGCGAAAACAATATTCCTATTTGCAATCTGTAGTGTAGTGGTATTAATATATTTCAAGCAAGGTGATCAGCACAGATTGAGACAAGACGTTTCAAGAGCGTGCTTTTATGCAGAACATTTCATAAAATAATACAAAACAACCGATTCCCAAGTTCCTGAAAAGTGGGTGAAACTTGGAGGAAGTGTAGGTTATACTCATACTTGCCAATAAAATAACTAGTATCCATTTATTTTAACATCTGAAATTCATACTAAATATCTACGCACATTGTTGGTGTTGGTGAGGTGGAGGAGAAATAAACCGATACAGTGAACTGTTCATCTCCCGCTTTCTCAGTCCTGAGAGCGGGACTCAAATTGGCCACCTCCAGTTTAAAAGTCTGTGTGGCTGACCACTGTGCTCTCCTGATCAGCCCAGCTTCTAGTATCACAGTGGATTTTTCTGTTTTCCTTGAATTTCCAACAACAGACAAAACAGACCAAAGTGAGATTTTTCACAACTAAAAACTGCTTTTATTTCATCCCACACAACAGCCCTGTACCTTTCCACAGTTGCTTCCCACACATGCATCTCTGAAGTTGTCATTCACATCAGTCGATTTCTTCAGATAGTTTCAGAAGAGAGTCTTCCTCTCTGAACTGCTACCCTTTCAGCAGGGCCTTCACCACCGCATTGAACAAGAGCTTAAAAGCTACACGAGGTGGCTTTGCCTTTGTGCTACATGCTGAACGCTCTTCTTGACTTTAGAGTCATTTCTCAGCGGCAGGTAAAATGCTACAGTGACAGTTAATCACGTTAACGTCCCGCTTCGTCGTGCCGTAAATGGCGACGGATGCAGACATTAATCGCTTGCATAGGCATTCGTTCTCCTGTACTTTGGGAAGGCCGAGCTTCAGGACACAGTACAAATAGGAGGCGGAGGGAAAACATGGTGCTTTACATCAATATTCCTAGATGCTTCAATCTACGTACGACTGCTGACGGTGCGGGTAGACTTGGCAGGAGGCCACTACTAATACAATTGGTATTGATCACAGACAAGTGAAGAAAGATAAATTGAATCCAGGCCCTGCTATGAGAGGGAAACCCCCAACATGCAGTAGTTGCAAATGCATCTGTTTATTTTCAGTAAGTCCAGAAAATATTCCCCTGGGTCTACAGACCACTTGTCACCACCCCTCTTTAGGAACTGCATTAGTAGTTAGACAAAATGCAGACGACAGACAGCACCACTGCTGCTGTCTTGGGCTTGACTGAATTACTCATGACCTTTTTGTCCGATATTTTACTCTCACTCACTTCTTATTAGGAGGTGTAAGCGGGTTTTAATATAAAACCTATTCTTTTTCCATCAAAATGTTTGTTTTCCACGTAAAAATACAGGGAAGTCAGTAGGGATTGAAAAAGGTTAAATTCACAAACTCGCAGTGGTGCCACAGAAAGTGAACTGACATTCAACTACATTTGACTTGTTTCACAGTTAAAATTGTCAGAAATAAATATTTGTTTTGCAGTTGTTGCATGGTTACTGGTATTAATATCTAGTAACGAATTACTGAAAAAGTCACTACGCAACTTAACAAAATTCCTTCTAGAAAGAGTTGACTGTGAAATCAGTTTTCCACCTGTACAGTTGACAAGTTTACCACAATTAATGCTTATGTGAGACCACAACTGAATAAAACTATAAACTAATAGGGATAGTATCTCTAATAGGCAAAGAGATGTTAAATAATGATGAGTTCAATTTAAACAAGAAACAACATGTCCATGTACATAGAGAACCCTGGCCGGAGACATAATAAAATATTTCATTTACAATACATTTTATAACGAAGAACATTTAAGAAATATCACCGTTAGACATATAATATTTATTTGTTTTTCAATTGGCTCGTAGCCTAATAAAGAAGGAAAGCAGAATATGACCATATTGGAACAATATTAAATAATGTCTTGCTTTGGATGAGGGCCCTGCAAACCATGCATCTCATTTATTCACCATATTTTCAATTGAATGAGTTTTGATGTAACAGGACTGGATGTTTAGAGGTTGTTAACCCAATTGCCATGCACATTCTGATAAGTATTTGCCAGTGAGACTCTGCCCAAAAATGAAAGGAAAAAAACTCCCGCAGACCCAATGGGCAACAATCAGAGTGAGCGATCAGGAAGGCGCACAAACACTATTAAACACTGAACAAATGAATAAATAAAAGCAGGCGGTACAAACGGCGCTGTGGACCTTAAAATAGCTCTGCGGCCAGCAGGCTCCGCCTGCCACGACTCGGGCGGCAGGAAGCCGACGGGCTTCCCCTGTGTGGGTGAGTGTTCATTATGCAGCTGTCTCTCCTCGCTGGCTGAGGAGATGCTCACAGGATTAAATTAAGATTCCTGCCATGGCTGAAAAACGTGGGCAGCATCCTGCAGTCCTTTGACAGACTATTTGCTTGGAGATGGACTGGGATGAGGGACCCCTGTAGCCCAGTCAGGGATTCCCTAAACTGTGTTCTGCTGATGGGCGTTGCCTAGCCCTCAGATCATGGACCACTGGTTGTGTTAGCATGTGCAACACTTCAAGCCACTATTGAAGCTTATAAAGTAAACTGCAAATCTAGAATGCTGAGAAAAGGAGCCCAGATCCCACAACCTGTCATGCACGAAGTAGACAGTCAAATGTCTGGGTTAAAAGCTCATAACCCTCATCATCCATGTTAATGACAGGGTTAAACTTTACAGCCCTTTATTAAGTTTGGAGACACCTCAACTCCAAACCACAGAGCCATGGTCAGTGCAGCTAGACGAAGACGACCTTCTCCAAAAGCGAGTGACAATGATTCAAATGAAATACCCCGAAAAAACACTCACTAAGACTCACATATCAACTTCTCATGCCGTTTAACTCCCTGTTCATGACAGCTTTGAAATATTACAAGCTAGTATTGTGCGGAAAACCTCAAGGAATTACACTGTGGCCAAAAGAAATTTAACTGGAGAAGTATCAGATAAATTTAACCTTAATTATATACCAATTATGAAAGAAGGTAAAATATCTTGTAAAACAATGTCTGTTCTCTCTCTCTGCTACCTCTGATTTATAACTATTCCGTCATTAAGCCGGGGTACATTTCCAACCCAAATTGACAGTGTGGCTTCAGCTGCTGCCAACAGTAACCTAAATTAATCGAGACCGTAATAAGAGGTAAACACTAGATCATCAAGGTCTGAACACTTTCTTTTTAATGAAGCAGCAAACGCAGCTTTTACTGCGCTCCTACTGCAGGGCTCGGGGTAAATTGTCCCACAGCTCTGACCTTGCAGTTCATCAACCGCCCCATCAAATGCAGTCTAATTATTATATGGAGGCCCATAATGCTGATTTCGGTTTGCTTTAGAGACACTCATGCATTGCACATGTGCAGTTTTCAGGACTGAGGCATAACAAGAGCTGCCTTAACCAACTCTACAACATGAATGACAGCATTAGTGCCTTCAGTGACACCCTCTGCCTTTTCCTTGTTATTAGCACCTCTTATTTAGCTGATCCCTTTGTTCAAAAGGCACTTGCCAATATATTACAAGACAACAGTTTCTAACAGTTGTCTATTAAACCACACAAGAGAGCAATACATATAGTCGCAGAAAATGGGCAAATTAGAGTCACAATTTAACCTGAAAACACATGTGTTTGGACAGTGGGCGTTAACCAGGGCACTAAGAGGAAAACCTTGTCCAAACTCAGAGCTCAGGAGATACTTGATGCGCCAGTCTGCCTTTATAACAAGAGAACTTGGGTGAGTGGCCTTGCACAATGCTCTACATTGAGAAATACTTTCAAGTGGCCTCAAGGAAGCCTTTCGGGCATGGCTCTCATATAACATACCCTCTCCTTTTCTGAATTCTACTACAATATATGTGGAAGTAGCTGGCTCAGTGAATTGGGCTTGAAAAGCCCAGCTTTGAATCCACCCACGTGTTATAGTATTGTTGATCAAAGTACTCACTCTAAACTAGTACAGTAAAAATTACCCAGCTTGTATATCGTTGTAAGTGGCTTTTTACATCATTTTGGAGAAAAGCGTCAGCTAACTGAATAAATGTAAAAAATACAAATTCAGGAAAATGTCTGGATAGAATATGCTGCGGAAATATGTTTTTCAGTATGGCTGTTCATGGCTTATTTAAAATGATGCTGGAGTTATGGAAGGTTCTGATTTGTTTTCATTTAATATGTCATCATCTGCATTCCTTGAATATTCAGAAGAGGAAGAAATGAGCATTAAGGAGGAGCCTTTGCGCGATGTGATGCATGGAAGTCTCTGAGGAAGCTCAGATTTCCACAAAAAACAGAAGAGATTCTCCATCATTTTGCCAGTGGTGTGTAGCAGCAAGCTGCTAGGATACAACGGAGAACCCATTTGCACATCATAATGCAACACTTTCATGCCTCAGAGGACGTGGATGTCAGCTGCAAACAGAGCAGAGAACTAGAACATACAGACAGTGAAGTGCTTGGCTTGGCTTTGAGTGACTTTTGGGGTGGGAATTGGGGGGGGGTGCTGTAGACAGTGGATCATTGGTTAGATCTATGTTAGAAACATGCATGACTACCGAAAACTGCAGCTAAGTTCTGAAAATTTCGATTGTGTCAGCAGTTTTTACATAACATAAATAGTCTGTAGCCATTGTTATGGTAAACACAGTAGCAGAAAAAAACTGAAAACAGGCATAAAATACATATTCCAGCTGTATTGCTGCATTCTTCTAGCTTTGTGCTTGTCCAACTACAAGGGGAAGTAAACAGAAGGTGACCCAGGTTTGTTTTCACAGGCACATTTTCAGTGCTGCAGTGAGAGGTAGTAGAGAGCTGAGCCGATGAAGATTAAAAAAAGTGGGGGGGGGGGGGGGGGG